>JBBDGP010004964.1:0-42278 GCA_037952835.1 Lithobates septentrionalis
ATGAGGGGCGCACTCTGGGGAGGGCGGTGGGGAATGAGGGGCGCACTCTGGGGAGGGCGGTGGGGAATGGGGGGCGCACCCAGGGGAGGGCGGTGGGGGATGGGAGGCGCACTCTGGGGAGGGCGGTGGGGAATGTGGGGCGCACTCCAGGGAGGGTGGTGGGGAATGGGGGGCGCACTCTGGGGAGGGCGGTGGGGAATGGGGGGCGCACTCTGGGGAGGGCGGTGGGGAATGGGGGGCGCACTCTGGGGAGGGCGGTGGGGAATGAGGGGCGCACTCAGGGGAGGGCGGTGGGGAATGAGGGGCGCACTCAGGGGAGGGCGGTGGGGAATGAGGGGCGCACTCAGGGGAGGGCGGTGGGGAATGAGGGGCGCACTCTGGGGAGGGCGGTGGGGAATGAGGGGCGCACTCTGGGGAGGGCGGTGGGGAATGGGGGGCGCACCCAGGGGAGGGCGGTGGGGGATGGGAGGCGCACTCTGGGGAGGGCGGTGGGGAATGTGGGGCGCACTCCGGGGAGGGTGGTGGGGAATGGGGGGCGCACTCTGGGGAGGGCGGTGGGGAGTGGGGGGCGCACTCCGGGGAGGGCGGTGGGGAATGAGGGGCTCTCCGGGGAGGGCGGTGGGGAATGGGGGGCGCACTCAGGGGAGGGCGGTGGGGAATGAGGGGCGCACTCAGGGGAGGGCGGTGGGGAATGAGGGGCGCACTCTGGGGAGGGCGGTGGGGAATGAGGGGCGCACTCTGGGGAGGGCGGTGGGGAATGGGGGGCGCACCCAGGGGAGGGCGGTGGGGGATGGGAGGCGCACTCTGGGGAGGGCGGTGGGGAATGTGGGGCGCACTCCGGGGAGGGCGGTGGGGAATGGGGGGCGCACTCTGGGGAGGGCGGTGGGGAATGGGGGGCGCACTCTGGGGAGGGCGGTGGGGAATGGGGGGCGCACTCTGGGGAGGGCGGTGGGGAATGAGGGGCGCACTCAGGGGAGGGCGGTGGGGAATGAGGGGCGCACTCTGGGGAGGGCGGTGGGGAATGAGGGGCGCACTCTGGGGAGGGCGGTGGGGAATGGGGGGCGCACCCAGGGGAGGGCGGTGGGGGATGGGAGGCGCACTCTGGGGAGGGCGGTGGGGAATGTGGGGCGCACTCCAGGGAGGGTGGTGGGGAATGGGGGGCGCACTCTGGGGAGGGCGGTGGGGAATGGGGGGCGCACTCTGGGGAGGGCGGTGGGGAATGGGGGGCGCACCCAGGGGAGGGCGGTGGGGAATGAGGGGCGCACTCTGGGGAGGGCGGTGGGGAATGGGGGGCGCACTCTGGGGAGGGCGGTGGGGAATGGGGGGCGCACTCTGGGGAGGGCGGTGGGGAATGAGGGGCGCACTCTGGGGAGGGCGGTGGGGAATGAGGGGCGCACTCTGGGGAGGGCGGTGGGGAATGGGGGGCGCACCCAGGGGAGGGCGGTGGGGGATGGGAGGCGCACTCTGGGGAGGGCGGTGGGGAATGTGGGGCGCACTCCAGGGAGGGTGGTGGGGAATGGGGGGCGCACTCTGGGGAGGGCGGTGGGGAATGGGGGGCGCACTCTGGGGAGGGCGGTGGGGAATGGGGGGCACGCGGAGGACGGGAGTCTCAGGACTAAATTTAATAGAAAGTCCCCTCCCCCTCAGACTGCTTTGTTCTCCCATCATGCACTTGGATGACAACGAATGATGGAAATGGTTTCATTCTTTGCAGGGACCATGAAGGCCGCATGCGATCTCCTGCAGAGGAAGGGCGCTGAGATCCTGAGCTGTCTGGTGCTGATTGAGCTGAAATCATTAAAAGGGGCAGAGAAGCTCCGCCCCCACCGTGTCCACTCCCTGCTTCAGTATGACTGAGAGGGGGGGGGGGGGGGGGGGGGGGGGGCTGCACGGGGGTCCCGGAACTACAAGGACTGACGGCTTCATCCACATCTCGGAAACTTCTATTTTATGCATGAAAATCATCTGAAGGGCGAATCTCATTGGAATCTCTCTGCAGCCAATCACTGCATGTATACCAAAGCAAACGTCCATGCAGACCAATCACGGGTTTGCTGATTTCAGTGGGGAGCGGTCCTTTGCTTCAGCTGTAATATATTATGCTCAACCAATCGGGTGCTACGTGAGCGCGTCCTTTATCGCTCTCCGATGGAGGGGAGTGTAAGCGGAGCGCCCCCCAGAGGCCGGTGTGGTCTCAGCCTTACAATGTACTCTGTGCCTGCAGACATTTCAGCTTTCTTCAATATTATTTTTTTTAATTGTATCCGATGATGTCAAATGCAATAAAACACATTTTTCTATAATCCTTCGTGTTCATGTTTCCTAAAAAGTGGATCTGTCCCCCCCCCCACACACATACACATACACACACACACACACACACACGACAGAGCCAGTCCAGAGATATGTTTCAGCTGCAGAAATTTTGGTACATCTCTATTTATAATATTGGGAATGTTCTATTTCCAGTATATCCATCTATAGTAATACTTTGGATTATGAGCCTAATCCGTTCCAGAAGAAAGCTTGTAATCCAAAGCGTGTTTCCCCATAAGAAATAATGGAAACTCAGATAATTCGTTCCACAGTGACTATTGGTGTATGCAGTACCGCATGTGGCCAGAGGTGCGGGGGCGCAAGACACACTCGGAGAGACTTGGGAATGGATTGTTTCCGAGCAGCTCCGGCCCCCCCGCACCTCTGGCAAAATGTGGTACTGCACACCAGCAGCTTAAATCCTGCGAGACAACGCTCGCAAATCGAGTCAGGATTTTTTTTTTTTTTTTTAAAGTTGCTTGTCTGTCAAAACGTTTGTAAACTGAGGTTTTACTGTACTGGCTATTGCTATTTTTTGTGTATAATATAAATATATAAAATATATATGTGTATATATATACATGCGCGCACACACACTGGAACCTCGCATTACGAGTATAATCTGTCCCAGGAAAATGCTTGTAATACAAAGTACTCACATATATCATTATGTATATGTGTATATGTATATATATAATTTTCCACCTGACCCCCCCTGAGGAAGATTGTCTACAATTGAAACGTCTCAGGAAGAATCAGTGGCAACTTATGTAATGACATGTATGGTGTATATTTTCGTCACTCCCAGTTGGGAGACCAAATACACCAATATGTATGTTTTCAATTTTTTTTTTTTTTAATGTAATTGGCAAAAGACTTTAAACCTTTTGTAGAAATATATATATTTTTTAATTTTATATCTGTTATCAAATAAATATCTTTGGCTGCTATAAAGTCCCACAGGAGATGCATCTTGAGGTATCAGCTGGGGACGGAGCGGCCTCAACTCTCGATATATTCCCCTCATCCTACTTCAGACCTTTCCACTACATTACTAAGTCACATTTCTGCCCAAATCACCCAACACTGACTTCTTATGTCCATTCCTGGTTTCCACAGAGCCAAGGCCACGGAGCCCCGGCCGCTCCCAGGGCCACGGAGCCCCGGCCGCTCCCAGGGCCACGGAGCCCCGGCCGCTCCCAGGGCCACGGAGCCCCGGCCGCTCCCAGGGCCACGGAGCCCCGGCCGCTCCCAAGGCCACGGAGCCCCGGCCGCTCCCAAGGCCACGGAGCCCTGGCCGCACTGATGCCCTCTGGGAAGGCATCGCCATCAGTGCCTTCAGGGAGATCTGATAATGAATGTACTTAATCTGGCAGTATTGCTACACGTGTGTGAGATTCACCACGCATGTCATGGCACATTAATATTGCCGCTTTGTAAGTGACGATATGAAGAATTAGCTGAATCTGCCGATTGTGTTGGAAAAGCTACTGAAATGGGCAGCAGGGATTTTTGAATCTGGCACGGGACTATTTAAGGGGCCATAGCTCCAGAAAAGTGTCTTGGGGATTTGCCCCAATAGAGTTAACCATTTATATGTCATATTTGCCATGTGCAGACAACAGGGGGCACACTTGTGGCCACTGACCCTAAGAGTCCAACTAGTGTATGTCACTTAATCTCCTATGAAGGTTACAGACCGCTGAATAAATCGCTCTTCTCTCTGCTGATATTTAAATGAACAAGCTGGGCTTCCCTATAGTATTATTCTCCGATATTAGAAGATTTACTGATCATGTATAAGAAAACCATCGTATTTCCCCTTCAATAACCAATCAGAACCAACAGAGCCGCCGCCACCTCCGCTCCTCACTGAGTTCAAGGGGGGAGATTCACTAAAACGGGACAGCTGTGCTCAGTAACCAATCAGCTTCTGTGGTTTAGTAAATCTCCCCCAATGGCTGAATATTGCCGGCTGCTGAGGACCCCGCAGACCCCTTTACATGCCGCCCCGTCTATTCCTAATTCAGAGATAAATAGAAACCAGAAAACCGCTTTGTGTGAAAGAATCTGACATTTAATCGGTGCCGGTTCAGAGAATAAGTCCCTTCTATCATCCGCAGCTCCCTGTGGGTGCAGTACTTCTCCTCGCCACTAGGAGGCGCCCTGAGTTTTCCATGCTGGGATTGTCGTCATAGTGGAGGCCACGCCCATCAGTCATTGACCTCCATCCAGCACACATTCACAAAGGTTCGGGGATCCATTTTATCGATGTAGAGGACGCCATCTAAGTGATCCATCTCATGCTGAACAATGCGGGCCGCCCAGCCCCGGCTCCTCCAGCTTGTCTCCTCCCCTTTCTCATTCAGCCCTGGAAAGACATCAGAAATGGAAGAAGCTGAAGGATCGGCATGACGTCCCCCCCGGATCCGCTCTGCACCCCCCCAGATCCTCGCTGCACCCCCCAGATCCTCGCTGCACCCCCCAGATCCTCGCTGCACCCCCCAGATCCTCGCTGCACCCCCCAGATCCTCTCTGCACCCCCCCCCCGCATCCTCTCTGCACCCCCCAGATCCTCGCTGCCCCCCCAGATCCTCGCTGCCCCCCCCGCATCCTCTCTGCACCCCCCAGATCCTCGCTGCACCCCCCAGATCCTCGCTGCCCCCCCAGATCCTCTCTGCACCCCCCAGATCCTCGCTGCCCCCCCAGATCCTCGCTGCACCCCCCAGATCCTCGCTGCCCCCCCAGATCCTCTCTGCACCCCCCAGATCCTCGCTGCCCCCCCAGATCCTCTCTGCACCCCCCAGATCCTCTCTGCACCCCCCCCCCGCATCCTCTCTGCACCCCCCAGATCCTCGCTGCACCCCCCAGATCCTCTCTGCACCCCCCAGATCCTCGCTGCCCCCCCAGATCCTCGCTGCCCCCCCGCATCCTCTCTGCACCCCCCAGATCCTCGCTGCACCCCCCAGATCCTCGCTGCCCCCCCAGATCCTCTCTGCACCCCCCAGATCCTCGCTGCCCCCCCAGATCCTCTCTGCACCCCCCAGATCCTCTCTGCACCCCCCAGATCCTCTCTGCACCCCCCCAGATCCTCTCTGCACCCCCCGGATCCACTCTGCACCCCCCAGATCCTCGCACCCCCCAGATCCTCGCTGCACCCCCCAGATCCTCGCTGCACCCCCCAGATCCTCTCTGCACCCCCCGCATCCTCTCTGCACCCCCCAGATCCTCGCTGCACCCCCCAGATCCTCGCTGCCCCCCCAGATCCTCTCTGCACCCCCCAGATCCTCGCTGCCCCCCCCCGCATCCTCTCTGCACCCCCCCCAGATCCTCTCTGCACCCCCCCAGATCCTCTCTGCACCCCCCAGATCCTCTGCACCCCCCTATTAAAGTAGAATAAAGGTCAAACACGCCAGCGGTGCGGAAGGACGGCTATTCCACAATCCCATCGCGAGACAAAGCAAAACGTTTCGTCCCCTCCCCCGGGCCAGGTCCTCCGCCGCGTAGAACTCGTCTTCAGCATAGTGCCACGTGACGCCACCCACCGCCACCAACAGAACTTCATGAAATGTCATTTTGTAACATTTCAATAAAGTTTGTTTAAATAAAAAACAAAGTAAAGAGTGCAATGTGCTGTGATTGGGTCCTCTGCGTCCCATTGGGGAGATTTCCCTTCACTTCCTGTTCCAGACCCCCAACCAGGAAGTGAGGGAATTTCTGGTTTTAGCATAGAGAAACATTTTTGCTAGAGATGCATCAGCACAAAGGACACGCCCTACAGGAGGGGGCGGAGATCTACCTGAACATGGGAGGAGTCACCGGTCACAATCGTGTGCATTGCATGACAATCAATCAATCAATCATGGGTACACATCTCCTCCTCACCACCTGTCACACGCACTCGGATCGCTTTTCAGAGGAGTAGCAGAGCCTGTGAATGAGCCCTTGGGGTTCCTTCACATATAAAGTTGGGGGGTGGAAAAGCCCTGTGGTTTACCGCCCCAATCCCAACCCTCTTTAGCTGTTGAGGTGTATACACGCTGCAGCAGGAATTACGCCCAATTTCTATTGGTCGGTGCTACTGCCTGCCAATTGAGACCCATTCAAGGAAATGGAGTGACTTTACGCCCCACAACTGATTGGGGGGACCGGTGGGGGGAAGAAGACACAACGCTGCCTGATGTAACCCCGTGTTTGCTGCACATTTCAGGGCGGACTCATTCACTTGAATGGGGGAGGTGCTTCACCCACCGACCACAAGGGGGCGCATCCCTCCGGCTGTGACTTGTGTGCAGTCCTGGACACTGCAGCTAAAGGGGAGTGGTAAAAACTCATCTTAACCACGGGGTTTTATCACCCCCCCAAACAGGAAGTCGGGGAATCTCCCTAAAAGGGGATACAGACATCAATAAAGTTTAGTCAAAAAAGGTAAAAAAAAATATTCAGCACAAGGGACTGTTCTGAAATCTTCTGTACCCCTCCCCCTTCTGTACTACGGCTTTTATGAACGGAGGAGGGGCTAAGGAATGAAGGTCTGCCTCCTCCATGCACAGTACGGCTTCTATGAACGGAGGAGGGGCTGAGGACTGAAGGTCTGCCTCCTCCATGCACAGTACGGCTTCTATGAACGGAGGAGGGGCAGAGGAATGAAGGTCTGCCTCCTCCATGCACAGTACGGCTTCTATGAACGGAGGAGGGGATGAGGAATGAAGGTCTGCCTCCTCCATGCACAGTACGGCTTCTATGAACGGAGGAGGGGATGAGGAATGAAGGTCTGCCTCCTCCATGCACAGTACGGCTTCTATGAACGGAGGAGGGGATGAGGAATGAAGGTCTGCCTCCTCCATGCACAGTACGGCTTCTATGAACGGAGGAGGGGCAGAGGAATGAAGGTCTGCCTCCTCCATGCACAGTACGGCTTCTATGAACAGAGGAGGGGCTGAGGAATGAAGGTCTGCCTCCTCCATGCACAGTATGGCTTCTATGAATGGAGGAGGGGCTGAGGAATGAAGGTCTGCTTCCTCCATGCACAGTACGGCTTCTATGAATGGAGGAGGGGATGAGGAATGAAGGTCTGCCTCCTCCATGCACAGTACGGCTTCTATGAACGGAGGAGGGGATGAGGAATGAAGGTCTGCCTCCTCCATGCACAGTACGGCTTCTATGAACGGAGGAGGGGATGAGGAATGAACGTCTGCCTTCTCCATGCACAGTACGGCTTCTATGAACGGAGGAGGGGCCAAGGAATGAAGGTCTGCCTCCTCCATGCACAGTACGGCTTCTATGAACGGAGGAGGGGCTGAGGAATGAAGGTCTGCCTCCTCCATGCACAGTACGGCTTCTATGAACGGAGGAGGGGCCGAGGAATGAAGGTCTGCCTCCTCCATGCACAGTACGGCTTCTATGAACGGAGGAGGGGATGAGAAATGAAAGTCTGCCTCCTCCATGCACAGTACGGCTTCTATGAACGGAAGAGGGGCTGAGGAATGAAGGTCTGCCTCCTCCATGCACAGTACGGCTTCTATGAACGGAGGAGGGGCTGAGGAATGAAGGTCTGCCTCCTCCATGCACAGTACGGCTTCTATGAACGGAGGAGGGGATGAGGAATTAAAGTCTGCCTCCTCCATGCACAGTACGGCTTCTATGAACAGAGGAGGGGATGAGGAATGAAGGTCTGCCTCCTCCATGCACAGTACGGCTTCTATGAACAGAGGAGGGGATGAGGAATGAAGGTCTGCCTCCTCCATGCACAGTACGGCTTCTATGAACGGAGGAGGGGCTGAGGAATTAAAGTCTGCCTCCTCCATGCACAGTACGGCTTCTATGAATGGAGGAGGGGCCGAGGAATGAAGGTCTGCCTCCTCCATGCACAGTACGGCTTCTATGAACGGAGGAGGGGCTGAGGAATGAAGGTCTGCCTCCTCCATGCACAGTACCGCTTCTATGAATGGAGGAGGGGATGAGGAATGAAGGTCTGCCTCCTCCATGCACAGTACGGCTTCTATGAACGGAGGAGGGGCTGAGGAATGAAGGTCTGCCTCCTCCATGCACAGTACGGCTTCTATGAACGGAGGAGGGGCCGAGGAATGAAGGTCTGCCTCCTCCATGCACAGTATGGCTTCTATGAATGGAGGAGGGGCTGAGGAATGAAGGTCTGCCTCCTCCATGCACAGTACGGCTTCTATGAACGGAGGAGGGGCTGAGGAATGAAGGTCTGCCTCCTCCATGCACAGTACGGCTTCTATGAACGGAGGAGGGGCCGAGGAATGAAGGTCTGCCTCCTCCATGCACAGTACGGCTTCTATGAACGGAGGAGGGGATGAGGAATGAAGGTCTGCCTCCTCCATGCACAGTACGGCTTCTATGAACGGAGGAGGGGATGAGGAATGAAAGTCTGCCTCCTCCATGCACAGTACAGCTTCTATGAATGGAGGAGGGGCTGAGGAATGAACGTCTGCCTCCTCCATGCACAGTACGGCTTCTATGAATGGAGGAGGGGCAGAGGAATGAAGGTCTGCCTCCTCCATGCACAGTACAACTTCTATGAATGGAGGAGGGGATGAGGAATGAAAGTCTGCCTTCTCCATGCACAGTACGGCTTCTATGAACGGAGGAGGGGATGAGGAATGAAGGTCTGCCTCCTCCATGCACAGTACGGCTTCTATGAACAGAGGAGGGGATGAGGAATGAAGGTCTGCCTCCTCCATGCACAGTACGGCTTCTATGAACGGAGGAGGGCCCGAGGAATGAAGGTCTGCCTCCTCCATGCACAGTACAGCTTCTATGAACGGAGGAGGGGATGAGGAATGAAGGTCTGCCTCCTCCATGCACAGTACGGCTTCTATGAATGGAGGAGGGGCTGAGGAATGAAGGTCTGCCTCCTCCATGCACAGTACTGCTTCTATGAACGGAGGAGGGGATGAGGAATGAAAGTCTGCCTCCTCCATGCACAGTACGGCTTCTATGAATGGAGGAGGGGCTGAGGAATGAACGTCTGCCTCCTCCATGCACAGTACGGCTTCTATGAATGGAGGAGGGGCAGAGGAATGAAGGTCTGCCTCCTCCATGCACAGTACGGCTTCTATGAACGGAGGAGGGGCCGAGGAATGAAGGTCTGCCTCCTCCATGCACAGTACGGCTTCTATGAACGGAGGAGGGGCTGAAGAATGAAGGTCTGCCTCCTCCATGCACAGTACGGCTTCTATGAATGGAGGAGGGGCTGAGGAATGAAGGTCTGCCTCCTCCATGCACAGTACGGCTTCTATGAACGGAGGAGGGGCCGAGGAATGAAGGTCTGCCTCCTCCATGCACAGTACGGCTTCTATGAACGGAGGAGGGGCCTAGGAATGAAAGTCTGCCTCCTCCATGCACAGTACAACTTCTATGAATGGAGGAGGGGATGAGGAATGAAGGTCTGCCTCCTCCATGCACAGTACGGCTTCTATGAACGGAGGAGGGGCCGAGGAATGAAGGTCTGCCTCCTCCATGCACAGTACGGCTTCTATGAACGGAGGAGGGGATGAGGAATGAAGGTCTGCCTCCTCCATGCACAGTACGGCTTCTATGAACGGAGGAGGGGATGAGGAATGAAAGTCTGCCTCCTCCATGCACAGTACGGCTTCTATGAACAGAGGAGGGGATGAGGAATGAAAGTCTGCCTCCTCCATGCACAGTACGGCTTCTATGAACGGAGGAGGGGATGAGGAATGAAGGTCTGCCTCCTCCATGCACAGTACAGCTTCTATGAATGGAGGAGGGGCTGAGGAATGAACGTCTGCCTCCTCCATGCACAGTACGGCTTCTATGAATGGAGGAGGGGCAGAGGAATGAAGGTCTGCCTCCTCCATGCACAGTACAACTTCTATGAATGGAGGAGGGGATGAGGAATGAAAGTCTGCCTTCTCCATGCACAGTACGGCTTCTATGAACGGAGGAGGGGATGAGGAATGAAGGTCTGCCTCCTCCATGCACAGTACGGCTTCTATGAACAGAGGAGGGGATGAGGAATGAAGGTCTGCCTCCTCCATGCACAGTACGGCTTCTATGAACGGAGGAGGGCCCGAGGAATGAAGGTCTGCCTCCTCCATGCACAGTACAGCTTCTATGAACGGAGGAGGGGATGAGGAATGAAGGTCTGCCTCCTCCATGCACAGTACGGCTTCTATGAATGAAGGAGGGGCTGAGGAATGAAGGTCTGCCTCCTCCATGCACAGTACTGCTTCTATGAACGGAGGAGGGGATGAGGAATGAAAGTCTGCCTCCTCCATGCACAGTACGGCTTCTATGAATAGAGGAGGGGCTGAGGAATGAACGTCTGCCTCCTCCATGCACAGTACGGCTTCTATGAATGGAGGAGGGGCAGAGGAATGAAGGTCTGCCTCCTCCATGCACAGTACGGCTTCTATGAACGGAGGAGGGGCCGAGGAATGAAGGTCTGCCTCCTCCATGCACAGTACGGCTTCTATGAACGGAGGAGGGGCTGAAGAATGAAGGTCTGCCTCCTCCATGCACAGTACGGCTTCTATGAATGGAGGAGGGGCTGAGGAATGAAGGTCTGCCTCCTCCATGCACAGTACGGCTTCTATGAACGGAGGAGGGGCCGAGGAATGAAGGTCTGCCTCCTCCATGCACAGTACGGCTTCTATGAACGGAGGAGGGGCCTAGGAATGAAAGTCTGCCTCCTCCATGCACAGTACAACTTCTATGAATGGAGGAGGGGATGAGGAATGAAGGTCTGCCTCCTCCATGCACAGTACGGCTTCTATGAACGGAGGAGGGGCCTAGGAATGAAAGTCTGCCTCCTCCATGCACAGTACAACTTCTATGAATGGAGGAGGGGATGAGGAATGAAGGTCTGCCTCCTCCATGCACAGTACGGCTTCTATGAACGGAGGAGGGGCCTAGGAATGAAAGTCTGCCTCCTCCATGCACAGTACAACTTCTATGAATGGAGGAGGGGATGAGGAATGAAGGTCTGCCTCCTCCATGCACAGTACGGCTTCTATGAACGGAGGAGGGGATGAGGAATGAAGGTCTGCCTCCTCCATGCACAGTACGGCTTCTATGAACGGAGGAGGGCCCGAGGAATGAAGGTCTGCCTCCTCCATGCACAGTACAGCTTCTATGAACGGAGGAGGGGATGAGGAATGAAGGTCTGCCTCCTCCATGCACAGTACTGCTTCTATGAATGGAGGAGGGGCTGAGGAATGAAGGTCTGCCTCCTCCATGCACAGTACGGCTTCTATGAATGGAGGAGGGGCAGAGGAATGAAGGTCTGCCTCCTCCATGCACAGTACGGCTTCTATGAACGGAGGAGGGGCCGAGGAATGAAGGTCTGCCTCCTCCATGCACAGTACGGCTTCTATGAACGGAGGAGGGGATGGGGAATGAAGGTCTGCCTCCTCCATGCACAGTACGGCTTCTATGAATGGAGGAGGGCATGAGGAATGAAGGTCTGCCTCCTCCATGCACAGTACGGCTTCTATGAACAGAGGAGGGGATGAGGAATGAAGGTCTGCCTCCTCCATGCACAGTACGGCTTCTATGAATGGAGGAGGGGCTAAGAAATGAAGGTCTGCCTCCTCCATGCACAGTACGTCTTCTATGAACGGAGGAGGGGCTAAGAAATGAAGGTCTGCCTCCTCCATGCACAGTACAGCTTCTATGAATGGAGGAGGGGATGAGGAATGAAGGTCTGCCTCCTCCATGCACAGTACGGCTTCTATGAATGGAGGAGGGGCTAAGAAATGAAGGTCTGCCTCCTCCATGCACAGTACGGCTTCTATGAACGGAGGAGGGGCGGAGGAATGAAGGTCTGCCACCTCCATGCACAGTACGGCTTCTATGAATGGAGGAGGGGCCGAGGAATGAAGGTCTGCCTCCTCCATGCACAGTACGGCTTCTATGAACGGAGGAGGGGCTGAGGAATGAAGGTCTGCCTCCTCCATGCACAGTACGGCTTCTATGAATGGAGGAGGGGCTGAGGAATGAAGGTCTGCCTCCTCCATGCACAGTACGACTTCTATGAACGGAGGAGGGGCTGAGGAATGAAGGTCTGCCTCCTCCCTGCACAGTACGGCTTCTATGAATGGAGGAGGGGCTGAGGAATGAAGGTCTGCCTCCTCCATGCACAGTACGGCTTCTATGAACGGAGGAGGGGATGAGGAATGAAAGTCTGCCTCCTCCATGCACAATACGGCTTCTATGAATGGAGGAGGGGCTGAGGAATGAACGTCTGCCTCCTCCATGCACAGTACGGCTTCTATGAATGGAGGGGGGGCAGAGGAATGAAGGTCTGCCTCCTCCATGCACAGTACGGCTTCTATGAACGGAGGAGGGGCCGAGGAATGAAGGTCTGCCTCCTCCATGCACAGTACGGCTTCTATGAACAGAGGAGGGGCTGAAGAATGAAGGTCTGCCTCCTCCATGCACAGTACGGCTTCTATGAATGGAGGAGGGGCTGAGGAATGAAGGTCTGCCTCCTCCATGCACAGTACGGCTTCTATGAACGGAGGAGGGGCTGAGGAATGAAGGTCTGCCTCCTCCATGCACAGTACGGCTTCTATGAACGGAGGAGGGGCCTAGGAATGAAAGTCTGCCTCCTCCAGGCACAGTACAACTTCTATGAATGGAGGAGGGGATGAGGAATGAAAGTCTGCCTTCTCCATGCACAGTACGGCTTCTATGAACGGAGGAGGGGATGAGGAATGAAGGTCTGCCTCCTCCATGCACAGTACGGCTTCTATGAACGGAGGAGGGGATGAGGAATGAACGTCTGCCTCCTCCATGCAAAGTACGGCTTCTGTGAACGGAGGAGGGGATGAGGAATGAAGGTCTGCCTCCTCCATGCACAGTACGGCTTCTATGAACGGAGGAGGGCCCGAGGAATGAAGGTCTGCCTCCTCCATGCACAGTACGGCTTCTATGAACGGAGGAGGGGCCTAGGAATGAAAGTCTGCCTCCTCCAGGCACAGTACAACTTCTATGAATGGAGGAGGGGATGAGGAATGAAAGTCTGCCTTCTCCATGCACAGTACGGCTTCTATGAACGGAGGAGGGGATGAGGAATGAAGGTCTGCCTCCTCCATGCACAGTACGGCTTCTATGAACGGAGGAGGGGATGAGGAATGAACGTCTGCCTCCTCCATGCAAAGTACAGCTTCTATGAACGGAGGAGGGGATGAGGAATGAAGGTCTGCCTCCTCCATGCACAGTACTGCTTCTATGAACGGAGGAGGGGATGAGGAATGAAAGTCTGCCTCCTCCATGAACAGTACGGCTTCTATGAACGGAGGAGGGGATGAGGAATGAAGGTCTGCCTCCTCCATGCACAGTACGGCTTCTATGAACGGAGGAGGGGATGAGGAATGAACGTCTGCCTCCTCCATGCAGAGTACGGCTTCTGTGAATGGAGGAGGGGATGAGGAATGAAGGTCTGCCTCCTCCATGCACAGTACGGCTTCTATGAACGGAGGAGGGCCCGAGGAATGAAGGTCTGCCTCCTCCATGCACAGTACAGCTTCTATGAATGGAGGAGGGGATGAGGAATGAAGGTCTGCCTCCTCCATGCACAGTACTGCTTCTATGAACGGAGGAGGGGATGAGGAATGAAAGTCTGCCTCCTCCATGCACAGTATGGCTTCTATGAATGGAGGAGGGGCAAAGGAATGAAGGTCTGCCTCCTCCATGTACAGTACAGCTTCTATGAACGGAGGAGGGGCCGAGGAATGAAGGTCTGCCTCCTCCATGCACAGTACGGCTTCTATGAACGGAGGAGGGGCTGAGGAATGAAGGTCTGCCTCCTCCATGCACAGTACGGCTTCTATGAACAGAGGAGGGGATGAGGAATGAAAGTCTGCCTCCTCCATGCACAGTACGGCTTCTATGAACGGAGGAGGGGATGAGGAATGAAGGTCTGCCTCCTCCATGCACAGTACAGCTTCTATGAATGGAGGAGGGGCTGAGGAATGAACGTCTGCCTCCTCCATGCACAGTACGGCTTCTATGAATGGAGGAGGGGCAGAGGAATGAAGGTCTGCCTCCTCCATGCACAGTACAACTTCTATGAATGGAGGAGGGGATGAGGAATGAAAGTCTGCCTTCTCCATGCACAGTACGGCTTCTATGAACGGAGGAGGGGATGAGGAATGAAGGTCTGCCTCCTCCATGCACAGTACGGCTTCTATGAACAGAGGAGGGGATGAGGAATGAAGGTCTGCCTCCTCCATGCACAGTACGGCTTCTATGAACGGAGGAGGGCCCGAGGAATGAAGGTCTGCCTCCTCCATGCACAGTACAGCTTCTATGAACGGAGGAGGGGATGAGGAATGAAGGTCTGCCTCCTCCATGCACAGTACGGCTTCTATGAATGGAGGAGGGGCTGAGGAATGAAGGTCTGCCTCCTCCATGCACAGTACTGCTTCTATGAACGGAGGAGGGGATGAGGAATGAAAGTCTGCCTCTTCCATGCACAGTACGGCTTCTATGAATGGAGGAGGGGCTGAGGAATGAACGTCTGCCTCCTCCATGCACAGTACGGCTTCTATGAATGGAGGAGGGGCAGAGGAATGAAGGTCTGTCTCCTCCATGCACAGTACGGCTTCTATGAACGGAGGAGGGGCCGAGGAATGAAGGTCTGCCTCCTCCATGCACAGTACGGCTTCTATGAACGGAGGAGGGGCTGAAGAATGAAGGTCTGCCTCCTCCATGCACAGTACGGCTTCTATGAATGGAGGAGGGGCTGAGGAATGAAGGTCTGCCTCCTCCATGCACAGTACGGCTTCTATGAACGGAGGAGGGGCCGAGGAATGAAGGTCTGCCTCCTCCATGCACAGTACGGCTTCTATGAACGGAGGAGGGGCCTAGGAATGAAAGTCTGCCTCCTCCATGCACAGTACAACTTCTATGAATGGAGGAGGGGATGAGGAATGAAGGTCTGCCTCCTCCATGCACAGTACGGCTTCTATGAACGGAGGAGGGGCCTAGGAATGAAAGTCTGCCTCCTCCATGCACAGTACAACTTCTATGAATGGAGGAGGGGATGAGGAATGAAGGTCTGCCTCCTCCATGCACAGTACGGCTTCTATGAACGGAGGAGGGGATGAGGAATGAAGGTCTGCCTCCTCCATGCACAGTACGGCTTCTATGAACGGAGGAGGGCCCGAGGAATGAAGGTCTGCCTCCTCCATGCACAGTACAGCTTCTATGAACGGAGGAGGGGATGAGGAATGAAGGTCTGCCTCCTCCATGCACAGTACTGCTTCTATGAATGGAGGAGGGGCTGAGGAATGAAGGTCTGCCTCCTCCATGCACAGTACTGCTTCTATGAACGGAGGAGGGGGTGAGGAATGAAGGTCTGCCTCCTCCATGCACAGTACAGCTTCTATGAATGGAGGAGGGGATGAGGAATGAAGGTCTGCCTCCTCCATGCACAGTACGGCTTCTATGAATGGAGGAGGGGCAGAGGAATGACGGTCTGCCTCCTCCATGCACAGTACGGCTTCTATGAACGGAGGAGGGGCCGAGGAATGAAGGTCTGCCTCCTCCATGCACAGTACGGCTTCTATGAACGGAGGAGGGGATGGGGAATGAAGGTCTGCCTCCTCCATGCACAGTACGGCTTCTATGAACGGAGGAGGGCATGAGGAATGAAGGTCTGCCTCCTCCATGCACAGTACGGCTTCTATGAACAGAGGAGGGGATGAGGAATGAAGGTCTGCCTCCTCCATGCACAGTACGGCTTCTATGAATGGAGGAGGGGCTAAGAAATGAAGGTCTGCCTCCTCCATGCACAGTACGGCTTCTATGAACGGAGGAGGGGCTAAGAAATGAAGGTCTGCCTCCTCCATGCACAGTACAGCTTCTATGAATGGAGGAGGGGATGAGGAATGAAGGTCTGCCTCCTCCATGCACAGTACGGCTTCTATGAATGGAGGAGGGGCTAAGAAATGAAGGTCTGCCTCCTCCATGCACAGTACGGCTTCTATGAACGGAGGAGGGGCGGAGGAATGAAGGTCTGCCACCTCCATGCACAGTACGGCTTCTATGAATGGAGGAGGGGCCGAGGAATGAAGGTCTGCCTCCTCCATGCACAGTACGGCTTCTATGAACGGAGGAGGGGCTGAGGAATGAAGGTCTGCCTCCTCCATGCACAGTACGGCTTCTATGAATGGAGGAGGGGCTGAGGAATGAAGGTCTGCCTCCTCCATGCACAGTACGACTTCTATGAACGGAGGAGGGGCTGAGGAATGAAGGTCTGCCTCCTCCCTGCACAGTACGGCTTCTATGAATGGAGGAGGGGCTGAGGAATGAAGGTCTGCCTCCTCCATGCACAGTACGGCTTCTATGAACGGAGGAGGGGATGAGGAATGAAAGTCTGCCTCCTCCATGCACAGTACGGCTTCTATGAATGGAGGAGGGGCAGAGGAATGAAGGTCTGCCTCCTCCATGCACAGTACGGCTTCTATGAACGGAGGAGGGGCCGAGGAATGAAGGTCTGCCTCCTCCATGCACAGTACGGCTTCTATGAACAGAGGAGGGGCTGAAGAATGAAGGTCTGCCTCCTCCATGCACAGTACGGCTTCTATGAATGGAGGAGGGGCTGAGGAATGAAGGTCTGCCTCCTCCATGCACAGTACGGCTTCTATGAACGGAGGAGGGGCCGAGGAATGAAGGTCTGCCTCCTCCATGCACAGTACGGCTTCTATGAACAGAGGAGGGGCTGAAGAATGAAGGTCTGCCTCCTCCATGCACAGTACGGCTTCTATGAATGGAGGAGGGGCTGAGGAATGAAGGTCTGCCTCCTCCATGCACAGTACGGCTTCTATGAACGGAGGAGGGGCCTAGGAATGAAAGTCTGCCTCCTCCAGGCACAGTACAACTTCTATGAATGGAGGAGGGGATGAGGAATGAAAGTCTGCCTTCTCCATGCACAGTACGGCTTCTATGAACGGAGGAGGGGATGAGGAATGAAAGTCTGCCTTCTCCATGCACAGTACGGCTTCTATGAACGGAGGAGGGGATGAGGAATGAACGTCTGCCTCCTCCATGCAAAGTACGGCTTCTGTGAACGGAGGAGGGGATGAGGAATGAAGGTCTGCCTCCTCCATGCACAGTACGGCTTCTATGAACGGAGGAGGGCCCGAGGAATGAAGGTCTGCCTCCTCCATGCACAGTACAGCTTCTATGAACGGAGGAGGGGATGAGGAATGAAGGTCTGCCTCCTCCATGCACAGTACTGCTTCTATGAACGGAGGAGGGGATGAGGAATGAAAGTCTGCCTCCTCCATGCACAGTACGGCTTCTATGAACGGAGGAGGGGATGAGGAATGAAGGTCTGCCTCCTCCATGCACAGTACGGCTTCTATGAACGGAGGAGGGGATGAGGAATGAACGTCTGCCTCCTCCATGCAAAGTACGGCTTCTGTGAACGGAGGAGGGGATGAGGAATGAAGGTCTGCCTCCTCCATGCACAGTACGGCTTCTATGAACGGAGGAGGGGATGAGGAATGAAGGTCTGCCTCCTCCATGCACAGTACTGCTTCTATGAACGGAGGAGGGGATGAGGAATGAAAGTCTGCCTCCTCCATGCACAGTACGGCTTCTATGAACGGAGGAGGGGATGAGGAATGAAGGTCTGCCTCCTCCATGCACAGTACGGCTTCTATGAACGGAGGAGGGGATGAGGAATGAACGTCTGCCTCCTCCATGCAAAGTACGGCTTCTGTGAACGGAGGAGGGGATGAGGAATGAAGGTCTGCCTCCTCCATGCACAGTACGACTTCTATGAACGGAGGAGGGGATGAGGAATGAAGGTCTGCCTCCTCCATGCACAGTACAGCTTCTATGAACGGAGGAGGGGATGAGGAATGAAGGTCTGCCTCCTCCATGCACAGTACTGCTTCTATGAACGGAGGAGGGGATGAGGAATGAAAGTCTGCCTCCTCCATGCACAGTACGGCTTCTATGAATGGAGGAGGGGCAAAGGAATGAAGGTCTGCCTCCTCCATGCACAGTACGGCTTCTATGAACGGAGGAGGGGCCGAGGAATGAAGGTCTGCCTCCTCCATGCACAGTACGGCTTCTATGAACGGAGGAGGGGCTGAGGAATGAAGGTCTGCCTCCTCCATGCACAGTACGGCTTCTATGAACGGAGGAGGGGATGAGGAATGAAGGTCTGCCTCCTCCATACACAGTACGGCTTCTATGAACGGAGGAGGGGATGAGGAATGAAGGTCTGCCTCCTCCATGCACAGTACGGCTTCTATGAATGGAGGAGGGGCTAAGAAATGAAGGTCTGCCTCCTCCATGCACAGTACGGCTTCTATGAACGGAGGAGGGGCTAAGAAATGAAGGTCTGCCTCCTCCATGCACAGTACAGCTTCTATGAATGGAGGAGGGGATGAGGAATGAAGGTCTGCCTCCTCCATGCACAGTACGGCTTCTATGAATGGAGGAGGGGATGAGGAATGAAGGTCTGCCTCCTCCATGCACAGTACGGCTTCTATGAACGGAGGAGGGGCTGAGGAATGAAGGTCTGCCTCCATGCACAGTACGACTTCTATGAATGGAGGAGGGGATGAGGAATGAAGGTCTGCCTCCTACATGCACAGTACGGCTTCTATGAACGGAGGAGGGGATGAGGAATGAAGGTCTGCCTCCTCCATGCACAGTACGGCTTCTATGAATGGAGGAGGGGCTGAGGAATGAAGGTCTGCCTCCACCATGCACAGTACGGCTTCTATGAACGGAGGAGGGGCTGAGGAATGAAGGTCTGCCTCCTCCATGCACAGTACGGCTTCTATGAATGGAGGAGGGGCTGGGGAATGAAGGTCTGCCTCCACCATGCACAGTACGGCTTCTATGAACGGAGGAGGGGCTGAGGAATGAAGGTCTGCCTCCTCCATGCACAATACGGCTTCTATGAACGGAGGAGGGGCTGAGGAATGAAGGTCTGCCTCCTCCATGCACAGTACGGCTTCTATGAACGGAGGAGGGGTTGAGGAATGAAGGTCTGCCTCCTCCATGCACAGTACGGCTTCTATGAACGGAGGAGGGGCTGAGGAATGAAGGTCTGCCTCCTCCATGCACAGTACGGCTTCTATGAACGGAGGAGGGGCAGAGGAATGAAGGTCTGCCTCCTCCATGCACAGTACGGCTTCTATGAATGGAGGAGGGGCTAAGAAATGAAGGTCTGCCTCCTCCATGCACAGTACAGCTTCTATGAATGGAGGAGGAGATGAGGAATGAAGGTCTGCCTCCTCCATGCACAGTACGGCTTCTATGAACAGAGGAGGGGCTAAGAAATGAAGGTCTGCCTCCTCCATGCACAGTACGGCTTCTATGAACGGAGGAGGGGCTGAGGAATGAAGGTCTGCCTCCTCCATGCACAGTACGGCTTCTATGAACGGAGGAGGGGATGAGGAATGAACGTCTGCCTCCTCCATGCAAAGTACGGCTTCTGTGAACGGAGGAGGGGATGAGGAATGAAGGTCTGCCTCCTCCATGCACAGTACGGCTTCTATGAACGGAGGAGGGCCCGAGGAATGAAGGTCTGCCTCCTCCATGCACAGTACAGCTTCTATGAACGGAGGAGGGGATGAGGAATGAAGGTCTGCCTCCTCCATGCACAGTACTGCTTCTATGAACGGAGGAGGGGATGAGGAATGAAAGTCTGCCTCCTCCATGCACAGTACGGCTTCTATGAATGGAGGAGGGGCAAAGGAATGAAGGTCTGCCTCCTCCATGCACAGTACGGCTTCTATGAACGGAGGAGGGGCCGAGGAATGAAGGTCTGCCTCCTCCATGCACAGTACGGCTTCTATGAACGGAGGAGGGGATGAGGAATGAAGGTCTGCCTCCTCCATACACAGTACGGCTTCTATGAACGGAGGAGGGGATGAGGAATGAAGGTCTGCCTCCTCCATGCACAGTACGGCTTCTATGAATGGAGGAGGGGCTAAGAAATGAAGGTCTGCCTCCTCCATGGACAGTACGGCTTCTATGAACGGAGGAGGGGCTAAGAAATGAAGGTCTGCCTCCTCCATGCACAGTACAGCTTCTATGAATGGAGGAGGGGATGAGGAATGAAGGTCTGCCTCCTCCATGCACAGTACGGCTTCTATGAATGGAGGAGGGGATGAGGAATGAAGGTCTGCCTCCTCCATGCACAGTACGGCTTCTATGAACGGAGGAGGGGCTGAGGAATGAAGGTCTGCCTCCATGCACAGTACGACTTCTATGAATGGAGGAGGGGATGAGGAATGAAGGTCTGCCTCCTCCATGCACAGTACGGCTTCTATGAACGGAGGAGGGGATGAGGAATGAAGGTCTGCCTCCTCCATGCACAGTACGGCTTCTATGAATGGAGGAGGGGCTGAGGAATGAAGGTCTGCCTCCTCCATGCACAGTACGGCTTCTATGAACGGAGGAGGGGATGAGGAATGAAGGTCTGCCTCCACCATGCACAGTACGGCTTCTATGAACGGAGGAGGGGCTGAGGAATGAAGGTCTGCCTCCTCCATGCACAGTACGGCTTCTATGAATGGAGGAGGGGCTGAGGAATGAAGGTCTGCCTCCACCATGCACAGTACGGCTTCTATGAACGGAGGAGGGGCTGAGGAATGAAGGTCTGCCTCCTCCATGCACAATACGGCTTCTATGAACGGAGGCGGGGCTGAGGAATGAAGGTCTGCCTCCTCCATGCACAGTACGGCTTCTATGAACGGAGGAGGGGCTGAGGAATGAAGGTCTGCCTCCTCCATGCACAGTACGGCTTCTATGAACGGAGGAGGGGCAGAGGAATGAAGGTCTGCCACCTCCATGCACAGTACGGCTTCTATGAACGGAGGAGGGGCAGAGGAATGAAGGTCTGCCTCCTCCATGCACAGTACGGCTTCTATGAATGGAGGAGGGGCTAAGAAATGAAGGTCTGCCTCCTCCATGCACAGTACAGCTTCTATGAATGGAGGAGGAGATGAGGAATGAAGGTCTGCCTCCTCCATGCACAGTACGGCTTCTATGAACAGAGGAGGGGCTAAGAAATGAAGGTCTGCCTCCTCCATGCACAGTACGGCTTCTATGAACGGAGGAGGGGCTGAGGAATGAAGGTCTGCCTCCTCCATGCACAGTACGGCTTCTATGAACGGAGGAGGGGATGAGGAATGAAGGTCTGCCTCCTCCATGCACAGTACGGCTTCTATGAACGGAGGAGGGGCCGAGGAATGAACGTCTGCCTCCTTCATGCACAGTACGGCTTCTATGAACGGAGGAGGGGCCGAGGAATAAAGGTCTGCCGCCTCCATGCACAGTACGGCTTCTATGAACGGAGGAGGGGCTGAGGAATGAAAGTCTGCCTCCTCCATGCACAGTACGGCTTCTATGAATGGAGGAGGGGATGAGGAATGAAGGTCTGCCTCCTCCATGCACAGTACGGCTTCTATGAATGGAGGAGGGGCCGAGGAATGAAGGTCTGCCTCCTCCATGCACAGTACGGCTTCTATGAACGGAGGAGGGGATGAGGAATGAACATCTGCCTCCTCCATGCACAGTACGACTTCTATGAACGGAGGAGGGGCTGAGGAATGAAGGTCTGCCTCCTCCATGCACAGTACGGCTTCTATGAATGGAGGAGGGGATGAGGAATGAAGGTCTGCCTCCTCCATGCACAGTACGGCTTCTATGAACGGAGGAGGGGCAGAGGAATGAAGGTCTGCCTCCTCCATGCACAGTACGGCTTCTATGAATGGAGGAGGGGCCGAGGAATGAAGGTCTGCCTCCTCCATGCACAGTACGGCTTCTATGAACGGAGGAGGGGCTGAAGAATGAAGGTCTGCCTCCTCCATGCACAGTACGGCTTCTATGAATGGAGGAGGGGCTGAGGAATGAAGGTCTGCCTCCTCCATGCAAAGTACGGCTTCTGTGAACGGAGGAGGGGATGAGGAATGAAGGTCTGCCTCCTCCATGCACAGTACGACTTCTATGAACGGAGGAGGGGATGAGGAATGAAGGTCTGCCTCCTCCATGCACAGTACGGCTTCTATGAACGGAGGAGGGCCCGAGGAATGAAGGTCTGCCTCCTCCATGCACAGTACAGCTTCTATGAACGGAGGAGGGGATGAGGAATGAAGGTCTGCCTCCTCCATGCACAGTACAGCTTCTATGAATGGAGGAGGGGCTGAGGAATGAAGGTCTGCCTCCTCCATGCACAGTACTGCTTCTATGAACGGAGGAGGGGATGAGGAATGAAAGTCTGCCTCCTCCATGCACAGTACGGCTTCTATGAATGGAGGAGGGGCAGAGGAATGAAGGTCTGCCTCCTCCATGCACAGTACGGCTTCTATGAACGGAGGAGGGGCCGAGGAATGAAGGTCTGCCTCCTCCATGCACAGTACGGCTTCTATGAACGGAGGAGGGGATGAGGAATGAAGGTCTGCCTCCTCCATGCACAGTACGGCTTCTATGAACGGAGGAGGGCCCGAGGAATGAAGGTCTGCCTCCTCCATGCACAGTACGGCTTCTATGAACGGAGGAGGGGATGAGGAATGAAGGTCTGCCTCCTCCATGCACAGTACGACTTCTATGAATGGAGGAGGGGATGAGGAATGAAGGTCTGCCTCCTCCATGCACAGTACGGCTTCTATGAACGGAGGAGGGGATGAGGAATGAAGGTCTGCCTCCTCCATGCACAGTACGGCTTCTATGAATGGAGGAGGGGCTAAGAAATGAAGGTCTGCCTCCTCCATGCACAGTACGGCTTCTATGAATGGAGGAGGGGCTAAGAAATGAAGGTCTGCCTCCTCCATGCACAGTACGGCTTCTATGAATGGAGGAGGGGCTAAGAAATGAAGGTCTGCCTCCTCCATGCACAGTACGGCTTCTATGAACGGAGGAGGGGCCGAGGAATGAAGGTCTGCCTCCTCCATGCACAGTACGGCTTCTATGAACGGAGGAGGGGCTGAGGAATGAAGGTCTGCCTCCATGCACAGTACGACTTCTATGAATGGAGGAGGGGATGAGGAATGAAGGTCTGCCTCCTCCATGCACAGTACGGCTTCTATGAACGGAGGAGGGGATGAGGAATGAAGGTCTGCCTCCTCCATGCACAGTACGGCTTCTATGAATGGAGGAGGGGCTGAGGAATGAAGGTCTGCCTCCTCCATGCACAGTACGGCTTCTATGAACGGAGGAGGGGCTGAGGAATGAAGGTCTGCCTCCTCCATGCACAGTACGGCTTCTATGAACGGAGGAGGGGATGAGGAATGAAAGTCTGCCTCCTCCATGCACAGTACGGCTTCTATGAATGGAGGAGGGGCTGAGGAATGAACGTCTGCCTCCTCCATGCACAGTACGGCTTCTATGAATGGAGGAGGGGCAGAGGAATGAAGGTCTGCCTCCTCCATGCACAGTACGGCTTCTATGAACGGAGGAGGGGCCGAGGAATGAAGGTCTGCCTCCTCCATGCACAGTACGGCTTCTATGAACGGATGAGGGGCTGAAGAATGAAGGTCTGCCTCCTCCATGCACAGTACGGCTTCTATGAATGGAGGAGGGGCTGAGGAATGAAGGTCTGCCTCCTCCATGCACAGTACGGCTTCTATGAACGGAGGAGGGGCTGAGGAATGAAGGTCTGCCTCCTCCATGCACAGTACGGCTTCTATGAACGGAGGAGGGGCCTAGGAATGAAAGTCTGCCTCCTCCATGCACAGTACAACTTCTATGAATGGAGGAGGGGATGAGGAATGAAAGTCTGCCTTCTCCATGCACAGTACGGCTTCTATGAACGGAGGAGGGGATGAGGAATGAAGGTCTGCCTCCTCCATGCACAGTACGGCTTCTATGAACGGAGGAGGGGATGAGGAATGAACGTCTGCCTCCTCCATGCAAAGTACGGCTTCTGTGAACGGAGGAGGGCCCGAGGAATGAAGGTCTGCCTCCTCCATGCACAGTACGGCTTCTATGAACGGAGGAGGGCCCGAGGAATGAAGGTCTGCCTCCTCCATGCACAGTACAGCTTCTATGAACGGAGGAGGGAATGAGGAATGAAGGTCTGCCTCCTCCATGCACAGTACGGCTTCTATGAATGGAGGAGGGGCAAAGGAATGAAGATCTGCCTCCTCCATGCACAGTACGGCTTCTATGAACGGAGGAGGGGCCGAGGAATGAAGGTCTGCCTCCTCCATGCACAGTACGGCTTCTATGAACGGAGGAGGGGCTGAGGAATGAAGGTCTGCCTCCTCCATGCACAGTACGGCTTCTATGAACGGAGGAGGGGATGAGGAATGAAGGTCTGCCTCCTCCATGCACAGTACGGCTTCTATGAACGGAGGAGGGGATGAGGAATGAAGGTCTGCCTCCTCCATGCACAGTACGGCTTCTATGAATGGAGGAGGGGCTAAGAAATGAAGGTCTGCCTCCTCCATGCACAGTACAGCTTCTATGAATGGAGGAGGGGATGAGGAATGAAGGTCTGCCTCCTCCATGCACAGTACGGCTTCTATGAATGGAGGAGGGGCCGAGGAATGAAGGTCTGCCTCCTCCATGCACAGTACGGCTTCTATGAACGGAGGAGGGGATGAGGAATGAAGGTCTGCCTCCTCCATGCACAGTACGGCTTCTATGAATGGAGGAGGGGCTAAGAAATGAAGGTCTGCCTCCTCCATGCACAGTACAGCTTCTATGAATGGAGGAGGGGATGAGGAATGAAGGTCTGCCTCCTCCATGCACAGTACGGCTTCTATGAATGGAGGAGGGGCTGAGGAATGAAGGTCTGCCTCCATGCACAATACGACTTCTATGAATGGAGGAGGGGATGAGGAATGAAGGTCTGCCTCCTCCATGCACAGTACGGCTTCTATGAACGGAGGAGGGGATGAGGAATGAAGGTCTGCCTCCTCCATGCACAGTACGGCTTCTATGAATGGAGGAGGGGCTGAGGAATGAAGGTCTGCCTCCACCATGCACAGTACGGCTTCTATGAACGGAGGAGGGGCTGAGGAATGAAGGTCTGCCTCCTCCATGCACAGTACGGCTTCTATGAACGGAGGAGGGGCTGAGGAATGAAGGTCTGCCTCCTCCATGCACAGTACGGCTTCTATGAACGGAGGAGGGGCTGAGGAATGAAGGTCTGCCTCCTCCATGCACAGTACGGCTTCTATGAACGGAGGAGGGGCTGAGGAATGAAGGTCTGCCTCCTCCATGCACAGTACGGCTTCTATGAACGGAGGAGGGGCAGAGGAATGAAGGTCTGCCTCCTCCATGCACAGTACGGCTTCTATGAATGGAGGAGGGGCTAAGAAATGAAGGTCTGCCTCCTCCATGCACAGTACGGCTTCTATGAATGGAGGAGGAGATGAGGAATGAAGGTCTGCCTCCTCCATGCACAGTACGGCTTCTATGAACAGAGGAGGGGCTAAGAAATGAAGGTCTGCCTCCTCCATGCACAGTACGGCTTCTATGAACGGAGGAGGGGCTGAGGAATGAAGGTCTGCCTCCTCCATGCACAGTACGGCTTCTATGAACGGAGGAGGGGCCGAGGAATGAAGGTCTGCCTCCTCCATGCACAGTACGGCTTCTATGAACGGAGGAGGGGATGAGGAATGAACATCTGCCTCCTCCATGCACAGTACGGCTTCTATGAATGGAGGAGGGGATGAGGAATGAAGGTCTGCCTCCTCCATGCACAGTACGGCTTCTATGAACGGAGGAGGGGATGAGGAATGAACATCTGCCTCCTCCATGCACAGTACGGCTTCTATGAATGGAGGAGGGGATGAGGAATGAAGGTCTGCCTCCTCCATGCACAGTACGACTTCTATGAACGGAGGAGGGGCTGAGGAATGAAGGTCTGCCTCCTCCATGCACAGTACGACTTCTATGAACGGAGGAGACTGGCGGTCCCTGTATGATGGCGGTGGAGGTATGGGGGGAGGGACACATCTATAGACTGCCCGTTATTTCGCTTGTTTTGGTTCTTTAACCTTTTTTAACTGAATTTGGCTTTAAATATCTGATGGCGATTCGATAGTTTTAGGTCAGTTTTGGGGCGGAGTTCGGCTTTATTCCGTGTTTTAGGACAGTTTTGGGCGGAGTTTGGCTTTATTCAGTGTTTTAGGTCAGTTTTGGGGCGGAGTTCGGCTTTATTCCGTGTTTTAGGTCAGTTTTGGGCGGAGTTCGGCTTTATTCCGTGTTTTAGGACAGTTTTGGGCAGCGTTTGGCTTTATTCCGTGTTTTAGGTCAGTTTTGGGGCGGAGTTCGGCTTTATTCCGTGTTTTAGGTTAGTTTTGGGGCGGAGTTCGGCTTTATTCAGTGTTTTAGGTCAGATTTGGGCGGAGTTCGGCTTTATTCCGTGTTTTAGGACAGTTTTGGGCCGGAGTTCGGCTTTATTCCGGTGATTTAGGTCAGATTTGGGCGGAGTTCGGCTTTATTCCGTGTTTTAGGTCAGTTTTGGGGCGGAGTTCGGCTTTATTCCTGTGTTTTAGGTCAGTTTTGGGGCGGAGTTCGGCTTTATTCAGTGTTTTAGGTCAGATTTGGGCGGAGTTCGGCTTTATTCCGTGTTTTAGGACAGTTTTGGGCCGGAGTTCGGCTTTATTCCGGTGATTTAGGTCAGATTTGGGCGGAGTTCGGCTTTATTCCGTGTTTTAGGTCAGTTTTGGGGCGGAGTTCGGCTTTATTCCTGTGTTTTAGGTCAGTTTTGGGGCGGAGTTCGGCTTTATTCTGGTCTTTTAGGTCAGTTTTGGGCGGAGTTTGGTTTTATTCCGTGTTTTAGGTCAGTTTTGGGGCGGAGTTCGGCTTTATTCCGTGTTTTAGGTTAGTTTTGGGGCGGAGTTCGGCTTTATTCCGGTGTTTTAGGTCAGTTTTGGGGCGGCGTTCGGCTTTATTCCATGTTTTAGGACAGTTTTGGGCGGAGTTCGGCTTTATTCCGTGTTTTAGGTCAGTTTTGGGGCGGAGTCCGGCTTTATTCCGTGTTTTAGGTCAGTTTTGGGGCGGAGTCCGGCTTTATTCCGTGTTTTAGGTCAGTTTTGGGCTGAGTCCGGCTTTATTCCGTGTTTTAGGTCAGTTTTGGGCGGAGTTCGGCTTTATTCCGGTGTTTTAAGTCAGTTTTGGGGCGGAGTTCCGCTTTATCCTGGTGTTTTAGGTCAGTTTTGGGCGGAGTTCGGCTTTATTCCGTGTTTTAGGTCAGATTTGGGCGGAGTTCGGCTTTATTCCGTGTTTTAGGTCAGTTTTGGGGCGGAGTTTGGCTTTATTCTGGTCTTTTAGGTCAGTTTTGGGCGGAGTTCAGGTTTATTCCGGTGTTTTAGGTCAGTTTTGGGGCGGAGTTCGGCTTTATTCCTGTGTTTTAGGTCAGTTTTGGGGCGGAGTTCGGCTTTATTTTGGTCTTTTAGGTCAGTTTTGGGCGGAGTTCAGGTTTATTCCGGTGTTTTAGGTCAGTTTTGGGGCGGAGTTCGGCTTTATTCCTGTGTTTTAGGTCAGTTTTGGGGCGGAGTTCGGCTTTATTCTGGTCTTTTAGGTCAGTTTTGGGCGGAGTTCAGGTTTATTCCGGTGTTTTAGGTCAGTTTTGGGCGGAGTTTGGTTTTATTCCGGTGTTTTAGGTCAGTTTTGGGCAGAGTTCGGCTTTATTCCGTGTTTTAGGACAGTTTTGGGGCGGAGTTCGGCTTTATTCTGGTGTTTTAGGTTAGTTTTGGGCAGAGTTCGGCTTTATTCCATGTTTTAGGTCAGTTTTGGGGCGGAGTTCGGCTTTATTCCATAATTTAGGACAGTTTTGGGGCGGAGTTCGGCTTTATTCTGGTTTTTCAGGTCAGTTTTGGGGCGGAGTTCGGCTTTATTCTGGTCTTTTAGGTCAGGTTTGGGGCGGAGTTCGGCTTTATTCCGGTGTTTTATGGGGCGGAGTTCGGCTTTATTCTGGTGTTTTAGGTCAGTTTTGGGCGGAGTCCGGCTTTATTCCGTGTTTTAGGTCAGTTTTGGGGCGGAGTCCGGCTTTATTCCGTGTTTTAGGTCAGTTTTGGGCTGAGTCCGGCTTTATTCCGTGTTTTAGGTCAGTTTTGGGCGGAGTTCAGGTTTGTTCCGGTGTTTTAGGTCAGTTTTGGGCGGAGTTCGGCTTTGTTCCGGTGTTTTAAGTCAGTTTTGGGGCGGAGTTCCGCTTTATCCTGGTGTTTTAGGTCAGTTTTGGGCGGAGTTCGGCTTTATTCTGGTGTTTTCGGTTAGTTTTGGGGCGGAGTTCGGCTTTATTACGTGTTTTAGGTCAGATTTGGGCGGAGTTCGGCTTTATTCCGTGTTTTAGGTCAGTTTTGGGGCGGAGTTTGGCTTTATTCTGGTCTTTTAGGTCAGTTTTGGGCGGAGTTCAGGTTTATTCCGGTGTTTTAGGTCAGTTTTGGGGCGGAGTTCGGCTTTATTCCTGTGTTTTAGGTCAGTTTTGGGGCGGAGTTCGGCTTTATTCTGGTCTTTTAGGTCAGTTTTGGGCGGAGTTCAGGTTTATTCCGGTGTTTTAGGTCAGTTTTGGGCGGAGTTTGGTTTTATTCCGGTGTTTTAGGTCAGTTTTGGGCAGAGTTCGGCTTTATTCCGTGTTTTAGGACAGTTTTGGGGCGGAGTTCGGCTTTATTCCGTGTTTTAGGTCAGTTTTGGGGTGGAGTTCGGCTTTATTCCATATTTTAGGACAGTTTTGGGGCGGAGTTCGGCTTTATTCTGGTTTTTCAGGTCAGTTTTGGGGCGGAGTTCGGCTTTATTCTGGTCTTTTAGGTCAGTTTCGGGGCGGAGTTCGGCTTTATTCTGGTCTTTTAGGGCAGAGTTCGGCTTTATTCCGGTGTTTCAGGTCAGTTTTGGGCGGAGTTCAGCTTTATTCCGTGTTTTAGTCAGTTTCGGGGCGGAGTTCGGCTTTATTCTGTGTTTTAGGTCAGGTTTGGGGCGGAGTTCGGCTTTATTCCTGTGTTTTAGGTCAGTTTTGGGGCGGAGTTCGGCTTTATTCCTGTGTTTTAGGTCAGTTTTGGGGCGGAGTTCGGCTTTATTCCTGTGTTTTAGGTCAGTTTTGGGCAGAGTTCGGCTTTATTCCGGTGTTTTAGGTCAGTTTTGGGCGGAGTTCGGCTTTATTTTGGTCTTTTAGGTCAGTTTTGGGCGGAGTCTGGCTTTATTCCGGTGTTTTAGGTCAGTTTTGGGCGGAGTTCCGCTTTATTCCGGTGTTTTAGGTCAGTTTTGGGCAGAGTTCGGCTTTATTCCGTGTTTTAGGTCAGTTTTGGGCGGAGTTCGGCTTTATTCCGTGTTTTAGGTCAGTTTTGGGGCGGAGTTCAGCTTTATTCCGTGTTTTAGGTTAATTTTGGGGCGGAGTTCGGCTTTATTCTGGTGTTTTAGGTTAGTTTTGGGGCGGAGTTCGGCTTTATTCTGGTGTTTTAGGTCAGTTTTGGGGCGGAGTTCGGCTTTATTCCGTGTTTTAGGTCAGTTTTGGGGCGGAGTTCGGCTTTATTCTGGTGTTTTAGGTTAGTTTTGGGGCGGAGTTCGGCTTTATTCCGGTGTTTTAGGTCAGTTTTGGGCGGAGTTCGGCTTTATTCCGGTGACTTAGGTCAGTTTTGGGGCGGCGTTCGGCTTTATTCCATGTTTTAGGTCAGTTTTGGGCGGAGTTCGGCTTTATTCTGTGTTTTAGGTCAGTTTTGGGGCGGAGTTCGGCTTTATTCTGGTGTTTTAGGTCAGTTTTGGGCGGAGTCCGGCTTTATTCCGTGTTTTAGGTCAGTTTTGGGCAAAGTTCAGGTTTATTCCGGTGTTTTAGGTCAGTTTTAGGCGGAGTTCGGTTCCGCTTTTTTCTGGTGTTTGAGGTCAGATTTGGGCGGAGTTCGGGTTTATTCCGTGTTTTAGGTCAGTTTTGGGGCGGAGTCCGGCTTTATTCCGTGTTTTAGGTCAGTTTTGGGCGGAGTTCGGCTTTATCCTGGTGTTTTAGGTCAGTTTTGGGGCGGAGTTCGGCTTTATTCAGTGTTTTAGGTCAGATTTGGGCGGAGTTCGGCTTTATTCCGTGTTTTAGGACAGTTTTGGGCCGGAGTTCGGCTTTATTCCGGTGATTTAGGTCAGATTTGGGCGGAGTTCGGCTTTATTCCGTGTTTTAGGTCAGTTTTGGGGCGGAGTTCGGCTTTATTCCTGTGTTTTAGGTCAGTTTTGGGGCGGAGTTCGGCTTTATTCTGGTCTTTTAGGTCAGTTTTGGGCGGAGTTCAGGTTTATTCCGGTGTTTTAGGTCAGTTTTGGGGCGGAGTTCGGCTTTATTCCGTGTTTTAGGTTAGTTTTGGGGCGGAGTTCGGCTTTATTCCGGTGTTTTAGGTCAGTTTTGGGGCGGAGTTCGGCTTTATTCCCAGTGACTTAGGTCAGTTTTGGGGCGGCGTTCGGCTCTATTCCATGTTTTAGGTCAGTTTTGGGCGGAGTCCGGCTTTATTCCGTGTTTTAGGTCAGTTTTGGGGCGGAGTTCGGCTTTATTCCGTGTTTTAGGTCAGTTTTGGGGTGGAGTTCGGCTTTATTCCATATTTTAGGACAGTTTTGGGGCGGAGTTCGGCTTTATTCTGGTCTTTTAGGTCAGTTTCGGGGCGGAGTTCGGCTTTATTCCGGTGTTTCAGGTCAGTTTTGGGCGGAGTTCAGCTTTATTCCGTGTTTTAGTCAGTTTCGGGGCGGAGTTCGGCTTTATTCTGTGTTTTAGGTCAGGTTTGGGGCGGAGTTCGGCTTTATTCCTGTGTTTTAGGTCAGTTTTGGGGCGGAGTTCGGCTTTATTCCTGTGTTTTAGGTCAGTTTTGGGGCGGAGTTCGGCTTTATTCCTGTGTTTTAGGTCAGTTTTGGGCAGAGTTCGGCTTTATTCCGGTGTTTTAGGTCAGTTTTGGGCGGAGTTCGGCTTTATTTTGGTCTTTTAGGTCAGTTTTGGGCGGAGTCTGGCTTTATTCCGGTGTTTTAGGTCAGTTTTGGGCGGAGTTCCGCTTTATTCCGGTGTTTTAGGTCAGTTTTGGGCAGAGTTCGGCTTTATTCCGTGTTTTAGGTCAGTTTTGGGCGGAGTTCGGCTTTATTCCGTGTTTTAGGTCAGTTTTGGGGCGGAGTTCAGCTTTATTCCGTGTTTTAGGTTAGTTTTGGGGCGGAGTTCGGCTTTATTCTGGTGTTTTAGGTTAGTTTTGGGGCGGAGTTCGGCTTTATTCCGGTGTTTTAGGTCAGTTTTGGGGCGGAGTTCGGCTTTATTCCCGGTGACTTAGGTCAGTTTTGGGCGGAGTTCGGCTTTATTCCGGTGACTTAGGTCAGTTTTGGGGCGGCGTTCGGCTTTATTCCATGTTTTAGGTCAGTTTTGGGCGGAGTTCGGCTTTATTCTGTGTTTTAGGTCAGTTTTGGGGCGGAGTTCGGCTTTATTCTGGTGTTTTAGGTCAGTTTTGGGCGGAGTCCGGCTTTATTCCGTGTTTTAGGTCAGTTTTGGGCAAAGTTCAGGTTTATTCCGGTGTTTTAGGTCAGTTTTAGGCGGAGTTCGGTTCCGCTTTTTTCTGGTGTTTGAGGTCAGATTTGGGCGGAGTTCGGGTTTATTCCGTGTTTTAGGTCAGTTTTGGGGCGGAGTCCGGCTTTATTCCGTGTTTTAGGTCAGTTTTGGGCGGAGTTCGGCTTTATCCTGGTGTTTTAGGTCAGTTTTGGGGCGGAGTTCGGCTTTATTCCGTGTTTTAGGTTAGTTTTGGGGCGGAGTTCGGCTTTATTCAGTGTTTTAGGTCAGATTTGGGCGGAGTTCGGCTTTATTCCGTGTTTTAGGACAGTTTTGGGCCGGAGTTCGGCTTTATTCCGGTGATTTAGGTCAGATTTGGGCGGAGATCGGCTTTATCCTGGTGTTTTAGGTCAGTTTTGGGGCGGAGTTCGGCTTTATTCCGTGTTTTAGGTTAGTTTTGGGGCGGAGTTCGGCTTTATTCAGTGTTTTAGGTCAGATTTGGGCGGAGTTCGGCTTTATTCCGTGTTTTAGGACAGTTTTGGGCCGGAGTTCGGCTTTATTCCGGTGATTTAGGTCAGATTTGGGCGGAGTTCGGCTTTATTCCGTGTTTTAGGTCAGTTTTGGGGCGGAGTTCGGCTTTATTCCTGTGTTTTAGGTCAGTTTTGGGGCGGAGTTCGGCTTTATTCTGGTCTTTTAGGTCAGTTTTGGGCGGAGTTCAGGTTTATTCCGGTGTTTTAGGTCAGTTTTGGGGCGGAGTTCGGCTTTATTCCGTGTTTTAGGTTAGTTTTGGGGCGGAGTTCGGCTTTATTCCGGTGTTTTAGGTCAGTTTTGGGGCGGAGTTCGGCTTTATTCCGGTGTTTTAGGTCAGTTTTGGGGCGGAGTTCGGCTTTATTCCCGGTGACTTAGGTCAGTTTTGGGGCGGCGTTCGGCTTTATTCCATGTTTTAGGTCAGTTTTGGGCGGAGTTCGGCTTTATTCCGTGTTTTAGGTCAGTTTTGGGGCGGAGTCCGGCTTTATTCCTGTGTTTTAGGTCAGTTTTGGGGCGGAGTTCGACTTTATTCTGGTGTTTTAGGTCAGTTTTGGGCGGAGTCCGGCTTTATTCCGTGTTTTAGGTCAGTTTTGGGGCGGAGTCCGGCTTTATTCCGTGTTTTAGGTCAGTTTTGGGCTGAGTCCGGCTTTATTCCGTGTTTTAGGTCAGTTTTGGGCGGAGTTCAGGTTTATTCCGGTGTTTTAGGTCAGTTTTGGGCGGAGTTCGGCTTTATTCCGGTGTTTTAAGTCAGTTTTGGGGCGGAGTTCCGCTTTATCCTGGTGTTTTAGGTCAGTTTTGGGCGGAGTTCGGCTTTATTCTGGTGTTTTAGGTTAGTTTTGGGGCGGAGTTCGGCTTTATTACGTGTTTTAGGTCAGTTTTGGGCGGAGTTCGGCTTTATTCCTGTGTTTTAGGTCAGTTTTGGGGCGGAGTTCGGCTTTATTCTGGTCTTTTAGGTCAGTTTTGGGCGGAGTTTGGTTTTATTCCGGTGTTTTAGGTCAGTTTTGGGCAGAGTTCGGCTTTATTCCGTGTTTTAGGACAGTTTTGGGGCGGAGTTCGGCTTTATTCCGTGTTTTAGGTCAGTTTTGGGGCGGAGTTCGGCTTTATTCCATATTTTAGGACAGTTTTGGGGCGGAGTTCGGCTTTATTCTGGTTTTTCAGGTCAGTTTTGGGGCGGAGTTCGGCTTTATTCTGGTCTTTTAGGTCAGGTTTGGGGCGGAGTTCGGCTTTATTCCGGTGTTTTAGGGCGGAGTTCGGCTTTATTCTGGTGTTTTAGGGCAGAGTTCGGCTTTATTCCGGTGTTTCAGGTCAGTTTTGGGCGGAGTTCAGCTTTATTCCGTGTTTTAGTCAGTTTCGGGGCGGAGTTCGGCTTTATTCTGTGTTTTAGGTCAGGTTTGGGGCGGAGTTCGGCTTTATTCCGTGTTTTAGGTCAGGTTTGGGGCGGAGTTCGGCTTTATTCCGTGTTTTAGGTCAGGTTTGGGGCGGAGTTCGGCTTTATTCAGTGTTTTAGGTCAGTTTTGGGCGGAGTTCGGCTTTATTCCGGTGTTTTAGGGCGGAGTTCGGCTTTATTCCGGTGTTTTAGGGCGGAGTTCGGCTTTATTCCTGTTTTGGGTCAGTTTTGGGCGGAGTTCAGCTTTATTCCGTGTCTTAGTCAGTTTCGGGGCGGAGTTCGGCTTTATTCCGGTGTTTTAGGGCAGAGTTCGGCTTTATTCCGGTGTTTTAGGTCAGTTTTGGGCGGAGTTTAGCTTTATTCCGTGTCTTAGTCAGTTTCGGGGCGGAGTTCGGCTTTATTCCGGTGTTTTAGGTCAGTTTTGGGCGGAGTTCAGCTTTATTCTGTGTCTTAGTCAGTTTCGGGGCGGAGTTCGGCTTTATTCCGGTGTTTTAGGGCAGAGTTCGGCTTTATTCCGGTGTTTTAGGTCAGTTTTGGGCGGAGTTCAGCTTTATTCCATGTTTTAGTCAGTTTCGGGGCGGAGTTCGGCTTTATTCTGTGTTTTAGGTCAGTTTTGGGCGGAGTTCAGCTTTATTCCATGTTTTAGTCAGTTTTGGGGCGGAGTTCGGCTTTATCCTGGTGTTTTAGGTCAGTTTTGGGGCGGAGTTCGGCTTTATTCCAGTGTTTTAGGTCAGTTTTGGGGCGGAGTTCGGCTTTATTCAGTGTTTTAGGTCAGTTTTGGGCGGAGTTCGGCTTTATTCCGTGTTTTAGGTCAGTTTTGGGGCGGAGTTCGGCTTTATTCCGTGTTTTAGGTCAGTTTTGGGGCGGAGTTCGGCTTTATTCAGTGTTTTAGGTCAGTTTTGGCCGGATTTCGGCTTTATTCCGGTGTTTTAGGGCGGAGTTCGGCTCTATTCCGGTGTTATAAAGGCGGGGTTTAATATGACAGACAGGCTAAGCCCCTCCCATGCACTCACCTGTCACCTGCACAGAGTAGTAGCGCGGCACCACGGCGGAGAAGCCCTGCACACTGCTGCACCCCTCCGGGAAGTGGAGTGTTCGGGATTCCAGGATCCTCATAGTCGGATTAATGAAGATCTTCAGAGGGAAAGGTTCCATTTCTCGAGCCGCCCGCACATCGGGAGGAACCATCTGGCAGAGATGTTGGGGGAGTTCCAGCGCCATGACACGTAGAGGAACCCCCAGCTGAGGGGCGCTCAGTCCCACACAGCCACACCCCCGCAGAACCTGCGTCATCCTCTGCAGTAAGGCCTGCGTCTCAGGGTGGGGGATGTGTTCTGGAGGAACGAGCTGAGCCTGACCACGTAAGACGGGATCCCCGGTCTGCGTCACTCGCTTGTACGGCGGGGGCGGGGTGCCCAGGACTGACCTCTTCAGGTACTTCCAGTAACTGCGCTTCTTAAGGCCGGCCCAGGAGGAGGAGCTCCGGCGAGACGCCTGCCGACCACCGAGGAGCAAAGTGTGAGAAGATCGGGAAAGGAGACGAGCGATCGCCCCGCACGATCCACTCATGACTGCCAGACCTAAAAACACAAACCATTCAATCAGTTCATTGGATAATCCCGATCACATGACTCCACAAATCTCCCTACATAAGTTGTACCCGTTTATCTGCACTCTTCTCTTCCTTACATCCATTTAAAGAAACATCAATGCTCCGAGGTCTGGTGTTACCCCAATATCCCCCCCATCCCCCAATCAATACAAATAAGTGTCATAGAAGTGCAGCTGGTGTGTAAACTTGTGATGTGAGAGAAGCTGCCATGTCCGGATCCAATTATACCCCCCGAGGGGGAGGGACCAAATGCTCCGCCCCCAACATCATATGCAAACTGAGCCGCATACGAGAGCTAAAGACACTGCCAGGGCCGCAAGACGCGGTGCCCCCCATTGTTCAGGATGGTAAAAACACAGCCCAAGTGGAATGGACCCAGGAGTGGCGCCCCCTGATGGGCGTGGAAAACATGACATTGATATGTGGGTGCCCCCCCCAAAACCACAAGGGTGGGAGGGGACAGCGGGGGGGTCTGTATTACAGATCTAGCAAAGCATTTACCCCTGAAGAGCGAACGCGGTCTCCGGTACTCTTCATGCTTTGCACATTTCTCTATTTTATCAGGTCTGTGGATTGTCTCAGGTTTGGGTGTAACTTTAACCCTTTCATGACTAACCCTATATCATCCGCCCCCCTCATACCCCACCCCTCCTTCTGCTCCGCCCCCTCATACCCGACCCCCTCCTTCTCCTCCGCCCCCTCATACCCCACCCCCTCCTTCTGCTCCGCCCCCCATACCGCATTCCCCCCTCCTGCTCCGCCCCCTCAGACCCCACCCCCTCTTACCCCACCCCCTCCTTCTCCTCCGCCCCCTCAGACCCCACCCCCTCTTACCCTACCCCCTCCTTCTCCTCCGCCCCCTCATACCCCACTCCCTCCTTCTCCTCCGCCCCCTCATACCCCACCCCCTCCTTTTCCTCCGCCCCCTCATACCCCACCCCCTCCTTTTCCTCCGCCCCCTCATACCCCACCCCCTCCTTTTCCTCCGCCCCCTCATACCCCACCCCTCCTTTTCCTCCGCCCCCTCATACCCCACCCCCTCCTTTTCCTCCGCCCCCTCATACCGCACCCCCTCCTTCTCCTCCGCCCCCTCATACCCCACCCCCTCCTTTTCCTCCGCCCCCTCATACCCCACCCCCTCCTTTTCCTCCGCCCCCTCATACCCCACCCCTCCTTTTCCTCTGCCCCCTCATACCCCACCCCCTCTTTCTCCTCCGCCCCCTCATACCCCACCCCCTCCTTCTCCTCCGCCCCCTCATACCCCACCCCCTCCTTCTCCTCCGCCCCCTCATACCCCACCCCCTCCTTCTCCTCCGCCCCCTCATACCCCACCCCCTCCTTTTCCTCGGCCCCCTCATACCCCACTCCCTCCTTTTCCTCGGCCCCCTCATACCCCACTCCCTCCTTCTCCTCCGCCCCCTCATACCCCACCCCCTCCTTCTCCTCCGCCCCCTTATACCCCACCCCCTCTCCACTGACCTCATACCCCACCCCCTCCCTCATACCACATCCCCTCCTCCCCCATCCTCTCCTCCTCCCACCCCCCCTCAAACCTTATTCCCTCCACGCTCCCCCCTCATACACCACCCCCTCCTTCTCCACCGACCTCATACACCACCCCCTCCTCCGCCCGTCTCCCTCATACCACATCCCCTCCTCCCTCTCCGCCCTCATACCCCACCCCCATACCCCACCCCCTCCTCCCCCCTCATGCCCCACCCCCTCCTCCTCCACCCCCCCCTCAAACCTCATCCCCTCCACGTTCCCCCCTCATACACCATCCACTTCTCCGCCCCCTCCTTCTCATACACCCCCCTCATACCGCATCCCCTCCTATGGGGGAGGGGGGAGTGTCTGAGCTGTGAGGATCCCCAATGGGGAGTGGGGGAGTGTCTGAGCTGTGAGGACCCCCCAATGGGGAGGGGGGAGTGTCTGAGCTGTGAGAACCCCCCAATGGGGGAGGGGGGAGTGTCTGAGCTGTGAGGACCCCCCAATGGGGGAGGGGGGGAGTGTCTGAGCTGTGAGGACCCCCCAATGGGGGAGGGGGGGGAGTGTCTGAGCAGTGAGGACCCCCCAATGGGGGAGGGGGGAGTGTCTGAGCTGTGGGGACCCCCCAATGGGGGAGGGGGGAGTGTCTGAGCTGTGAGGACCCCCCAATGGGGGAGTGTCTGAGCTGTGAGGACCCCCCAATGGGGGAGGGGGGAGTGTCTGAGCTGTGAGGACCCCCCAATGGGGAGGGGGGAGTGTCTGAGCTGTGAGGACCCCCCAATGGGGGAGGGGGAGTGTCTGAGCTGTGAGGACCCCCCAATGGGGGAGGGGGAGTGTCTGAGCTGTGAGAACCCCCAATGGGGGAGGGGGGAGTGTCTGAGCTGTGAGGACCCCCCAATGGGGGAGGGGGGGAGTGTCTGAGCTGTGAGAACCCCCCAATGGGGGAGGGGGAGTGTCTGAGCTGTGAGGACCCCCAATGGGGGAGTGTCTGAGCTGTGAGAACCCCCCAATGGGGGAGGGGGGCAGTGTCTGAGCTGTGAGAACCCCCCCAATGGGGGAGGGGGAGTGTCTGAGCTGTGAGGACCCCCAATGGGGGAGGGGGGAGTGTCTGAGCTGTGAGAACCCCCAATGGGGGAGGGAGGGAGTGTCTGAGCTGTGAGGACCCCCCACTGGGGGAGGGAGGGAGTGTGAGCTGTGAGGACCCCCCAATGGGGGAGGGGGGGGAGTGTCTGAGCTGTGAGAACCCCCCAATGGGGGAGGGGGAGTGTCTGAGCTGTGAGAACCCCCCAATGGGGGAGGGGGGAGTGTCTGAGCTGTGAGGACCCCCCAATGGGGGAGGGGGGAGTGTCTGAGCTGTGAGGACCCCCCAATGTGGGAGGGGGGGAGTGTCTGAGCTGTGAGGACCCCCCCAATGGGGGAGGGGGGGAGTGTCTGAGCTGTGAGAACCCCCCAATGGGGAGGGGTGAGTGTCTGAGCTGTGAGAACCCCCCAATGGGGGAGGGGTGAGTGTCTGAGCTGTGAGGACCCCCCAATGGGGGAGGGGGGGAGTGTCTGAGCTGTGAGGACCCCCCAATGGGGGAGGGGGGAGTGTCTGAGCTGTGAGGACCCCCCAATGGGGGAGGGGGGGAGTGTCTGAGCTGTGGGGACCCCCCAATGGGGGAGGGGGGAGTGTCTGAGCTGTGGGGACCCCCCAATGGGGGAGGGGGGAGTGTCTGAGCTGTGGGGACCCCCCAATGGGGGAGGGGGGAGTGTCTGAGCTGTGGGGACCCCCCAATGGGGGAGGGGGGAGTGTCTGAGCTGTGGGGACCCCCAATGGGGGAGGGGGGAGTGTCTGAGCTGTGGGGACCCCCCAATGGGGGAGGGGGGAGTGTCTGAGCTGTGAGGACCCCCCAATGGGGGAGGGGGGGAGTGTCTGAGCTGTGAGGACCCCCCAATGGGGGAGGGGGGAGTGTCTGAGCTGTGAGGACCCCCCAATGGGGGGAGGGGGGAGTGTCTGAGCTGTGAGGACCCCCCAATGGGGGAGGGGGGAGTGTCTGAGCTGTGAGGACCCACCGATGGGGGAGGGGGGTGTCTGAGCTGTGAGGACCCCCCAATGGGGGAGGGGGGAGTGTCTGAGCTGTGAGGACCCCCCAATGGGGGAGGGGGGAGTGTCTGAGCTGTGAGGACCCCCCAATGGGGGAGGGGGGAGTGTCTGAGCTGTGAGGACCCCCCAATGGGGGAGGGGGGAGTGTCTGAGCTGTGAGGACCCCCCAATGGGGGAGGGGGGAGTGTCTGAGCTGTGAGGACCCCCCAATGGGGGAGTGTCTGAGCTGTGAGGACCCCCCAATGGGGGAGGGGGGAGTGTCTGAGCTGTGAGGACCCCCCAATGGGGGAGGGGGGAGTGTCTGAGCTGTGAGGACCCCCCAATGGGGGAGGGGGGAGTGTCTGAGCTGTGAGGAACCCCCAATGGGGGAGGGGGAGTGTCTGAGCTGTGAGGACCCCCCAATGGGGGAGGGGGGAGTGTCTGAGCTGTGGGGACCCCCCAATGGGGGAGGGGGGAGTGTCTGAGCTGTGAGGACCCCCCAATGGGGGAGGGGGGAGTGTCTGAGCTGTGAGGACCCCCCAATGGGGGAGGGGGAGTGTCTGAGCTGTGAGGACCCCCCAATGGGGGAGGGGGAGTGGTCTGAGCTGTGGGGACCCCCCAATGGGGGAGGGGGGAGTATCTGAGCTGTGGGGACCCCCCAATGGGGGAGGGGGGAGTGTCTGAGCTGTCTGGACCCCCCAATGGGGGAGGGGGAGTATCTGAGCTGTGGGGACCCACCGATGGGGGAGGGGGGAGTGTCTGAGCTGTGGGGACCCCCCAATGGGGGAGGAGGGAGTGTCTGAGCTGTGGGGACCCACCAATGGGGGAGGGGGGAGTGTCTGAGCTATGAGAACCCCCCAATGGGGGAGGGGGGAGTGTCTGAGCTGTGAAAACCCCCCAATGGGGAGGGTGGAGTGTCTGAGCTGTGAAAACCCCCCAATGGGGGAGGGGGGAGTGTCTGAGCTGTGAGGACCCCACAATGGGGGAGGGGGGAGTGTCTGAGCTGTGAGGACCCCCCAATGGGGGAGGGGGGAGTGTCTGAGCGGTGAGGACCCCCCTCAGCTCTCTTCCATGTGTCCTTCCCTCCCCCCCACACCACTCACCTCTCTGGCGCGGACATTACACGTCATCAAACTGCAGAGGATGCTGGGAGTTGTAGTTTCCTGTCACATGGTCAATGTAGCTCCTCCCAGGATCTCTGTCAGGGTCACATGTCTCTCCACATCACTGCCAGGACCTCACACATCATACAATGTGATCACTGCCAGGACCTCACACATCATACAATGTGATCACTGCCAGGACCTCACATCATACAATGTGATCACTGCCAGGACCTCACATCATACAATGTGATCACTGCCAGGACCTCACATCATACAATGTGATCACTGCCAGGACCTCACATCATACAATGTGATCACTGCCAGGACCTCACATCATACAATGTGATCACCGCCAGGACCTCACACATCATACAATGTGATCACTGCCAGGACCTCACATCATACAATGTGATCACTGCCAGGACCTCACACATCATACAATGTGATCACCGCCAGGACCTCACACATCATACAATGTGATCACTGCCAGGACCTCACACATCATACAATGTGATCACTGCCAGGACCTCACACATCATACAATGTGATCACTGCCAGGACCTCACATCATACATTGTGATCACTGCCAGGACCTCACACATCATACAATGTGATCACTGCCAGGACCTCACACATCATACAATGTGATCACCGCCAGGACCTCAACATCATACAATGTGATCACTGCCAGGACCTCACATCATACAATGTGATCACTGCCAGGACCTCACACATCATACAATGTGATCACTGCCAGGACCTCACATCATACAATGTGATCACCGCCAGGACCTCACACATCATACAATGTGATCACCTGCCAGGACCTCACATCATACAATTGTGATCACTGCCAGGACCTCACACTCATACAATGTGATCACTGCCAGGACCTCACATCATACAATGTGATCACTGCCAGGACCCACACCATCATACAATGTGATCACTGCCAGGACCTCACATCATACAATGTGATCACTGCCAGGACCTCACATCATACAATGTGATCACCGCCAGGACCTCACATTCATACAATGTGATCACTGCCAGGACCTCACACATCATACAATGTGATCACTGCCAGGACCTCACACATCATACAATGTGATCACTGCCAGGACCTCACACATCATACAATGTGATCACTGCCAGGACCTCACACATCATACAATGTGATCACTGCCAGGACCTCACATCATACAATGTGATCACTGCCAGGACCTCACATCATACAATGTGATCACTGCCAGGACCTCACCATCATACAATGTGATCACTGCCAGGACCTCACACATCATACAATGTGATCACTGCCAGGACCTCACATCATACAATGTGATCACTGCCAGGACCTCACACATCATACAATGTGATCACTGCCAGGACCTCACACATCATACAATGTGATCACTGCCAGGACCTCACATCATACAATGTGATCACTGCCAGGACCTCACACATCATACAATGTGATCACTGCCAGGACCTCACACATCATACAATGTGATCACTGCCAGGACCTCACATCATACAATGTGATCACTGCCAGGACCTCACACATCATACAATGTGATCACTGCCAGGACCTCACACATCATACAATGTGATCACTGCCAGGACCTCACATCATACAATGTGATCACTGCCAGGACCTCACATCATACAATGTGATCACTGCCAGGACCTCACACATCATACAATGTGATCACTGCCAGGACCTCACATCATACAATGTGATCACTGCCAGGACCTCACACATCATACAATGTGATCACTGCCAGGACCTCACACATCATACAATGTGATCACTGCCAGGACCTCACATCATACAATGTGATCACTGCCAGGACCTCACACATCATACAATGTGATCACTGCCAGGACCTCACACATCATACAATGTGATCACTGCCAGGACCTCACACATCATACAATGTGATCACTGCCAGGACCTCACACATCATACAATGTGATCACTGCCAGGACCTCACATCATACAATGTGATCACTGCCAGGACCTCACACATCATACAATGTGATCACTGCCAGGACCTCACACATCATACAATGTGATCACTGCCAGGACCTCACACATCATACAATGTGATCACTGCCAGGACCTCACACATCATACAATGTGATCACTGCCAGGACCTCACACATCATACAATGTGATCACTGCCAGGACCCACACATCATACAATGTGATCACTGCCAGGACCTCACAACATCATACAATGTGATCAGCCAGGACCTCACATCATACAATGTGATCACTGCCAGGACCTCACACATCATACAATGTGATCACTGCCAGGACCTCACACATCATACAATGTGATCACTGCCAGGACCTCACACATCATACAATG
>JBBDGP010004965.1:0-92500 GCA_037952835.1 Lithobates septentrionalis
TGGAATCTTTCTATGTAAGTGCTCTGCATTAGAAGTTTAATTACATTTACCCTTGCTAGTCTGGTGCCCTTTCCTTTTTGGATAAGAGAGGAATGGCTGCGATAAAAGAAGTATGTTGGGGATAAGAGAGCAGTAGTAGTAGTGCAACTGTGGAATAGCCCAGTACCGTTAGGGGTTACTTGAGGAGCTACACTGGGACACCCTTAATAATGTCTTCTTTAAATAGCGCTGACTCTAATGCAAGACGGATAGCAGCACCATGCAATCATAGGGATCTCACACAATGGCTTAATGTCCTTGGATAACTGGATACCTCCTTCCAATATCTTCCAGACACCTCTCATGTGGCCTGGACCCCATTGGCAGGAACCATGGAAGCGGAGTGGACCCCATTGGCAGGAAGCATTGTAGTGGACTGGGCTCCATCAGCAGGAAGCAAGGAAGCGGACTAGACCCCATACGCAGGAAGCATGGAAGCAGACTGGACTCCATCAACAGGCAGCATGGAAGCGGGACTGGACCCCATTGGCAGAAGGCATGGAAGCAGACTGGACCCCATACACAGGAAGCATGGAAGCAGACTGGACCCCATCAACAGGCAGCATGGAAGCAGACTGGACCCCATTGGCAGGAAGACTGGAAGTGGACTGGACCCCATTGGCAGGAAGCATGGAAGCAGACTGGACCCCATTGGCAGGAAGCATGGAAGCGGACTGGACCCCATCAACAGGCAGCATGGAAGCAGACTGGACCCCATCAACAGACAGCATGGAAGTGGACTGGACCCCATCAGCAGGAAGCATGGAAGCGGACTGGACCCCATCAGCAGGAAGCATGGAAGCGGACTGGACCCCCATCAGCAGGAAGCATGGAAGCGGACTGGACCCCATACGCAGGAAGCATGGAAGCGGACTGGACCCCATACGCAGGAAGCATGGAAGCAGACTGGACCCCATTGGCAGGAAGCATGGAATCAGACTGGACCCCATTGGCAGGAAGCATGGAAGCAGACTGGACTCCATCAACAGGCAGCATGGAAGCGGACTGAACCCCCATCAGCAGGAAGCATGGAAGTGGACTGGACCCCATTGGCAGGAAGCATGGAAGTGGACTGTCACTGGACCCCATCAGCAGGAAGCATGGAAGTGGAATGGACCCCATCAGCAGGAGTTCCCCTTTACATCAAAGTCCACAGAGTTCCCCTTTACATCAGAGTTTGCAGAGTTCCCCTTTACATCAGGGTCCGCAGAGTTCCCCTTTACATCAGAGTTCGCAGAGTTCCCCTTTACATCAGAGTCCACAGAGTTCCCCTTTACATCAGAGTTCGCAGAGCTCCCCTTTACATCAAAGTCCACAGAGTTCCCCTTTACATCAGAGTTTGCAGAGTTCCCCTTTACATCAGGGTCCGCAGAGTTCCCCTTTACATCAGAGTTCGCAGAGTTCCCCTTTACATCAGAGTCCACAGAGTTCCCCTTTACATCAGAACCACAGAGTTCCCCTTTACATCAGAGTCCACAGAGTTCCCCTTTACATCAGAGTTCGCAGAGTTCCCCTTTACATCAAAGTCCACAGAGTTCCCCTTTACATCAGAGTTTGCAGAGTTCCCCTTTACATCAGGGTCCGCAGAGTTCCCCTTTACATCAGAGTTCGCAGAGTTCCCCTTTACATCAGAGTCCACAGAGTTCCCCTTTACATCAGAGTTCGCAGAGCTCCCCTTTACATCAAAGTCCACAGAGTTCCCCTTTACATCAGAGTTTGCAGAGTTTCCCCTTTACATCAGGGTCCGCAGAGTTCCCCTTTACATCAGAGTTCGCAGAGTTCCCCTTTACATCAGAGTCCACAGAGTTCCCCTTTACATCAGGGTCCGCAGAGTTCCCCTTTACATCAGAACCACAGAGTTTCCCCTTTACATCAGAGTCCACAGAGTTACCCTTTACATCAGAGTTCGCAGAGTTTCCCCTTTACATCAAAGTCCACAGAGTTCCCCTTTACATCAGAGTTTGCAGAGTTCCCCTTTACATCAGGGTCCGCAGAGTTCCCCTTTACATCAGAGTCCACAGAGTTCCCCCTTACATCAGGGTCTGCAGAGTTCCTCTTTACATTAGAGTCCGCAGAGTTCCCCTTTACATCAGGGTCTTCAGAGTTCCCCTTTACATCAGAGTTCACAGAGTTCCCCTTTACTTCAGAGTCCACAGAGTTCCCCTTTACATCAGAGTTCACAGAGTTCCCCCTTTACATCAAAGTCCGCAGAGTTTCCCTTTACATCAGAGTTTGCAGAGTTCCCCTTTACATCAGGGTCCGCAGAGTTCCCCTTTACATCAGAGTTCGCAGAGTTCCCCTTTACATCAGAGTCCACAGAGTTCCCCTTTACATCAGAGTTCGCAGAGCTCCCCTTTACATCAAAGTCCACAGAGTTCCCCTTTACATCAGAGTTTGCAGAGTTCCCCTTTACATCAGGGTCCGCAGAGTTCCCCTTTACATCAGAGTCCACAGAGTTCCCCTTTACATCAGGGTCCGCAGAGTTCCCCTTTACATCAGAACCACAGAGTTCCCCTTTACATCAGAGTCCCACAGAGTTACCCTTTACATCAGAGTTCGCAGAGTTCCCCTTTACATCAAAGTCCACAGAGTTCCCCTTTACATCAGAGTTTGCAGAGTTCCCCTTTACATCAGGGTCCGCAGAGTTCCCCTTTACATCAGAGTCCACAGAGTTCCCCCTTACATTAGGGTCTGCAGAGTTCCCCTTTACATCAGAGTCCGCAGAGTTCCCCTTTACATCAGAGTCCGCAGAGTTCCCCTTTACATCAGAGTCCGCAGAGTTCCCCTTTACATCAGAGTCCACAGAGTTCCCCCTTACATCAGGGTCTGCAGAGTTCCTCTTTACATTAGAGTCCGCAGAGTTCCCCTTTACATCAGGGTCTGCAGAGTTCCCCTTTACATCAGAGTTCACAGAGTTCCCCTTTACTTCAAGTCCACAGAGTTCCCCTTTACATCAGAGTTCACAGAGTTCCCCTTTACATCAAAGTCCGCAGAGTTTCCCTTTACATCAGAGTTTGCAGAGTTCCCCTTTACATCAGGGTCCGCAGAGTTCCCCTTTACATCAGAGTTCACAGAGTTCCCCTTTACATCAGAGTCCACAGAGTTCCCCTTTACATCAGAGTTCGCAGAGCTCCCCTTTACATCAAAGTCCACAGAGTTCCCCTTTACATCAGAGTTTGCAGAGTTCCCCTTTACATCAGGGTCCGCAGAGTTCCCCTTTACATCAGAGTTCGCAGAGTTCCCCTTTACATCAGAGTCCGCAGAGTTCCCCTTTACATCAGAGTCCACAGAGTTCCCCTTTACATCAGGGTTCGCAGAGTTCCCCTTTACATCAGAACCAGAGAGTTCCCCTTTACATCAGAGTCCACAGAGTTACCCTTTACATCAGAGTTCGCAGAGTTCCCCTTTACATCAAAGTCCACAGAGTTCCCCTTTACATCAGAGTTTGCAGAGTTCCCCTTTACATCAGGGTCCGCAGAGTTCCCCTTTACATCAGAGTCCACAGAGTTCCCCCTTACATTAGGGTCCGCAGAGTTCCCCTTTACATCAGAGTCCACAGAGTTCCCCTTTACATCAGAGTCCGCAGAGTTCCCCTTTACATCAGAGTCCGCAGAGTTCCCCTTTACATCAGAGTCCACAGAGTTCCCCCTTACATCAGGGTCTGCAGAGTTCCTCTTTACATTAGAGTCCGCAGAGTTCCACTTTACATCAGGGTCTGCAGAGTTCCCCTTTACATCAGAGTTCACAGAGTTCCCCTTTACTTCAGAGTCCACAGAGTTCCCCTTTACATCAGAGTTCACAGAGTTCCCCTTTACATCAAAGTCCACAGAGTTCCCCTTTACATCAGAGTTCACAGAGTTCCCCTTTACATCAGAGTCCACAGAGTTCCCCTTTAAATCAGAGTCCACAGAGTTCCTCTTTACATTATGGTCTGCACAGTTCCCCTTTACAGCGGGGTCTGCAGAACTCCCGTTTGCACTGTAATGCAGTGTAATGGACTCTGATGTACTTTAACCACTTCCCATCCGGGTCAATTCTGACACTTCCTTGCATCCCTGGTCCTACATGTAAAAATCTACTTTTTTTGCTAGAAAATTATTTAGAATCCCCAAACATTATATTTTTTTTTTTAGCAGAGACCCTATACAATAAAATGGTGTGTGTTGCAATTTTGTATGTCACACGGTACTTGCCCAGTGGTTTTTCCAACGCAATTAAAAAAAAAAAAAAACACTTTCATGAAAAAAATAAAAAGCACTAAAGTTAGCCCAATTTTCTTGTATATTGTGAAAGATGATGTTACGCCGAGTAAATAGATACCCAACATGTCATACTTTAAAATTGCGTCTGGAATGGCAGCAAACTACGGTGCTTATAATTCTCCATAGGTAATGCTTTAAATGCCTTTACCGGTCATCGTTTTATAGTTGCACAGCAGGTCTGGTGATAGAATTATTGCTCTCGCTCTGACGTTAGTAACAATACCTCACATGTGCGGTGCGATCACCGTTTACATATGGATGAGGGAGCAATATATACATTCGCATTTGCACATAGGCACAGTGGGACGGGGGCACTTTAATTTTTTTTTTATTTTTATTATTTATGTTATACAATTTTATTTAATTATTTTAATTTTTTTACACTTTTTTAATTTATTTTTTCGTACTAACATTATTGCTATCACAAGGGATGAACAACCCCAGTGGCAGCATGGAGCGATGACAGGTCCTCTTTATGGAGAGATGTGGAGTCAAACCTCTCCTCAGGCCTCCCATGCAGCCGATCATACACAGATCGGTCTGATCGGCTGCTTCCCTGGCGGCCAGGTAAACAATGGGGCTCAACCGGCAGCAGTAGCGGCTGGTGTTTTTTTTTGTGGGGGGGGGGCGGCAAACAACCACCTCCCCGTTGGCGGCTGGTGGCACCTCAAACCCCTCCCTCACTGTCTGCCGGTCGGTCCGGCACTTACCCCATCTAGGTGGCAGGTGGTGGTCATTAGGCAGCGGGCATCAGCATCGGACATTGCCATCAGGCAACGGGCATCGGGGCAGCAGCTCCTGTGTCATTTCCTCGATCACGGCGGCTGTGCGTCTCCTCCCCCCCTCCTAGGCATCCAATAGGATTGCCTGTCCTTTCAGCCAATCGGGTGACGGGTCTCAAGACTTGTTTCCTGATTGACCGGGAGGAGGATCAGTGTTACAATAGCGAATATTCATCTCTTATTGTAACACACCTGGGTGAGCTCGGTTTGCACTTTCTGAGCCCCGTGCCCACCCTATTTTGAAGCCTATTAGAGGCCTCTGGCTCTAATCAGGTGCTTCAACCCCCCCTCATTGGAATCCATCCGGCGTCCTGACTAGGGCTGGACGCATTGGATGGGGGGCGGCGCCCGTGCGCCCTTAATGGTTGCTCCTTACAGAGAGAGGGGAACAGCATTGGTTCCTCTCTCTGTACAGGGAAGCCATCGCTGCCAGCTGCATCGCTCCCGGAAAGCCTGGGAGAGGTGGCGGCGGCTGCGGGGTGCGGGGGGGGGGGGGGGTGAGGCTCCATTTCCACCACCTGCAGAAGTGATTGAGTCACTCAGATAACTTCTGCTTTACTGAGAATCGCCAGCTGAAAAGATTGATGGGATGATGCTTGTAGGTGCAGGACACCATCCTGGTATAACCACTGAAACCTGAGGAAGTCCATGGACGTCCTACAAGCGGCAGGTGGTTAAAGGGGAACTCTGATGTAAAGGGTGTTCTGGGAACCCTGACGTAAAGGGGGGATTCTAATGTGAGAGTGGTAAGGGGGCCCGCTGCAGAACATGTGAAAGGGTCCTGCTGCATGACCATAATAAAGGGCCCCGAGCTCAGAGGGAAGGGCCACAGGCTCAGGTCAGTTTTTTTTGCACCGGGAACCTTGAAGGTTCTAGTTTACGCCTCTGATCGTGGATCATGAGATACAGCATGCAAAGCTAATTCAGAACAAAGCCTGAACCAGAGGCTGTGTTTCCTTAAATGGAAATCTGATCAACTAAAGTATGTGCCACGTGAATGCATTCCATTTCCAACAGCTTTTCACCACTGAAATCCCACCAAACCAAGCAACAAAGATCTTTATCTTCTAATGCCAATATCACACAAGTTATAGCCTCCCCTAGAGGCATTTTGGCATAAAGACAACAAATACTACAAATGGCCCAAAGTTCCCAAGTGCAGGTGATCTGGCCACTAGTGGGCGCCAGTGTCATGTCAGGAGTCTGTGGTTGAGATGACCAGATCTCCGTAACTACATGAGGAAACTGAGACCAAACTATATATGGTGAAGTAAATGTATTAATTGCAAAGCAAAAGACATTCACACACCCGCAAACAGCGGACATAAAAATACAAGTGAACCACAACCATGTACCCCAAATGTCTAACTAAGTAACAGAAACCTAACCCACTAATTATATAAAATATGTACAACATATATACAAGTTGGTTGGCACAGGTCACAGAACACCAAGGATGCAAGGAAGGGGGGAATCAGAACTAGATAAAGGAACAAGGGGAGCAGATGAAGGTAGCAGGGTGCAGTATGCAGTGCTAACCACTTGCCAACCGCATAACAAAGTTATAGGGCAGTAAAGAGGCTCCCCTGTGCTGGATCACATACCTAGTACCTGATTCAGCACTTCCGGGTAGGGGGCGTGCTGCTTCTGCTGTGATTAGTCCAATGACAAATATGGCAAACCCCATCAGGTTGCAGGTCCTTGCATGCACCATATAACCGTATCAAAATCCTTGTTTCTGTGGCACCAGTTAGCTAGATTATGCCCCCAGCCACAAAACACCGCCTCAGGAACTGAGGTCTCATTTGACATCAGACACATACTGGTCTGCAACTACCTGGTCACTATGAGTTGACTAGACCAACGAGAGGACACCAATACCGAAAATGGCTCCCCAACGTTTTTCCAAAAAACACCAATTTACTGAACCCCAAACTGCCACCTTCAACTTGGTACAGTCTGCGCATACACTTTTCGAATCTCGGGCCAGTTCCTGCTGAACGGGTTGAGATTTGAACCCTGTATGGACTGCCTTACTCCTCCCTGCAGACTATCCTCCCATGCTCCTCCCCATCAGCCCACTTCTTCTGACCAATCCAGAAGCTGCTACCTTATTTATTTATTTATTTTTTTTACCTTATTTATTTTTTAACCAATTCATTTCACACAGCCTGGTTCCCCTTCCACCCAGTCATGTAGGACCTGTGTTTAATTCAATTCCCTCATAGCTCCAGGCCTGTTTTTAGGAAATCAGCCCCATGGTCTCTAGTAGACATTGCACTCTTGTTTTTACCTTTCCTGTACATGGCTGACCACAGTCTACAGACACAGAGGAGCCCTCAGGTCTCACTACCTCTTCCACTTCAGCTGGAGAGACCACAGAACAGAGTCTCTTCGGCTGCAGAGACACCATGGAGGAGGATGCAGAGTCGGCCTGGAGGAGTGCTCAGAAAGCAGGTAACTGGGGAAGGGACGAGGGAGAACATTGTGGGTACAGAACGCTCAGAACTGTATTTTATTGTGGGGGACAATGATGTGTCCAAACCCAGAGTGACCAATCACAGATCAACTACCGGGAGGTTTGGGTAGCTGATGGAGGTTATCACTGGACTCTGGTCCTGGTACTGCACCAGAATGCTACAGATGAGGAGGTTATGAGAAACTTTATATATACCTAATATTTGGGTAGATTATATCTCAATATGAATTAGACCGTCCTTCTCATTGCTTCATGTTGAGTTCATTACCATGTCCTTCTCATTGCTTCATGCTGAATACATTACCATGTCCTTCTCATTGCTTCATGTTGAGTTCATTACCATGTCCTTCTCAGTGCTTCATGCTGAATACATTACCATGTCCTTCTCATTGCTTCATGCTGAGTACATTACCATGTTCTTCTCATTGTTTCATGAAGAGTTCATTACTATATCCGTCTCATTGCTCCATGCTGAGTACATTACTATATCCTCCTTATTGCTCCATGAATAGTTCAATACTATATCCTTCTTATTGCTCCATGAAGAGTTCCTTACCATTTCCTTCTCATTGCTCCATGAAGAGTTCCTTACCATATCCTTCTCATTGCTCCATGAAGAGTTCCTTACCATATCCTTCTCATTGCTCCATGAAGAGTTCCTTACCATATCCTTCCCATTGCTCCATGAAGAGTTCCTTACCATATCCTTCTCATTGCTCCATGAAGAGTTCCTTACCATATCCTTCTCATTGCTCCATGAAGAGTTCCTTACCATATCCTTCTCATTGCTCCATGAAGAGTTCCTTACCATATCCTTTTCATTGCTCCATGAAGAGTTCCTTACCATTTCCTTCTCATTGCTCTATGAAGAGTTCCTTACCATATCCTTCTCATTGCTCCATGAAGAGTTCCTTACCATTTCCTTCTCATTGCTCCATGAAGAGTTCCTTACCATTTCCTTCTCATTGCTCCATGAAGAGTTCCTTACCATATCCTTCTCATTGCTCCATGAAGAGTTCCTTACCATATCCTTCTCATTGCTCCATGAAGAGTTCCTTACCATATCCTTCTCATTGCTCCATGAAGAGTTCCTTACCATATCCTTCTCATTGCTCCATGAAGAGTTCCTTACCATATCCTTCTCATTGCTCCATGCTCAGTTCATTACTATATCCTTCTCATTGCTCCATGCTGAGTAAGGATGAGCCGAACACCCCCGGTTCGGTTTGCACCAGAAAATCCGAACAGGCAAAAAATTCGGAAGAACACACAAACACCGTTAAAACCTATGGGACACGACCACGAAAAATTGAAAGTGCTCATTTTAAAGGGTTATATGCAAGTCATTGTCATAAAAAGTGTTTGGGGATCCGGGTCCTGTCCCAGGGGACGTGTATCAATGCAACACTTTTTTTAAAAACGGCCAATTTTTCGGGAGCAGTGATTTTAATAATGCTTAAAGTGAAACAATAAAAATTAAATATTCCTTTAAATATCGTGCCTGGGGGGTGTCTATAGTATGCCTGTAACGTGGCGCATTTTCCCCGAGTTTAGAACAATACCACAGCAAAATGACATTTCTAACGGAAAAATTGTCATTTAAAACTGATCGCGGCTGTAATGTATTGTCGGGTCTCGGCAATCTAGATAAAACTCATTGAAAAAAAGGGCATGGGTTCCCCCCCCAGTCCATTACCAGGCCCTTTGGGTCTGATATGAATATTAAGGGGAACCCCGAACCAAAATTTAAAAACAAATTGCGTGGGGGTCCCCCCAAAATCAATACCAGGCCCTTCAGGTCTGATATGGAAATTAAAGGGAACCCTGCGCCAAATGCAAAAAAAAATGGTGTAGGGGTCCTGCCCAAAATCCATACCAGACCCTTATCCGAGCACGCAACCTGGCAGGCCACAGGAAAAAAGGGGGGACGATAGAGCGCCCCCCTCCTGAACAGTACCAGGCCACATGACCTCAACATGGGGAGGGTGCTTTGGGGTCTGACCCCAAAGAACCTTGTCCCCATGTTGATGGGGACAAGGGCCTCATCCCCACAACCTTTGCCCGGTGGTTGTGGGGGTATGTGGGTGGGGGGCTTATCAGAATCTGGAAGCCCCCTTTAACAAGGGGACCCCCAGATCCTGTCCCCCTAAGTGAATTGGTAACGGTGGACATTGTACCCTTACCATTTCACAAAAAAAAATTCAAAAATGGTAAAAAAGACAAGAGAAAGCTTGGGACAAGTCCTTTATTTAAAAGATAAAAAATAAAAATGTCCCGTGATGTAAATTCACGCTGCCTGACAGACTGAAAAAAAATTGCCACAACAGTTCCGCCTCCATGGGAGGCTGCCGCCGAGTAACACTTCTTCTGGGTGACAGCTGTTATATAGCTGAGGCCAACCCCACCCCCTCTGATGCCACGGGGACCCCCTACACCATTTTTTAAAATTTTGGCACAGGGTTCCTCTTAAAATCCATACCAGAGCTGAAGGCTCTGGTATGGATTTTGGGGGGGACCCCTACACCATTTGTTTTTTAAATTTGGTACAGGGTTCCACTTAATTTCCATATCAGACCTGAAGGGCCTGGTATGGATTTTGGGGGGACCCCCACGCATTTTTTTTGTTTTAATTTTGGTTTGGGGTTCCCCTTAATATTCATACCAGACCCAAAGGGCCTGATAATGGACTGGGGGGAACCCATGCCCTTTTTTTCAATGAGTTTTATCTAGATTGCCGAGAAACGACAATTTATTGCAGCCGCAAGCAGTTTTAAATGACAATTTTTCCTTTAGAAATGTCATTTTGCTGTGGTATTGTTCTAAACACGGGAAAACGGTGCCACTTTACAGGCATACCATAGACACCCCCCAGGCACGATATTTAAAGGAATATTTAATTTTTATTGTTTCACTTTAAGTATTAAAAAAATCACTGCTCCCGAAAAAAAATTGCATTGATACATGTCCCCTGGGACAGAGCCCGGGTCCCTAAACACTTTTTATGACAATAACTTGCATATAAGCCTTTAAAATTAGCACTTTTGATTTTTCATGTTAGTGCCCTATAGACTTTAACGGTGTTCTGCGGCTTTCGAATTTGCCGCGAACAACGCATAATGTTTCGCTGTTCTGCCAATAGACGAACGCCCGATGTTCGAGTCGAACTTACGTTCGACTCGAACATTGGGCTCATCCCTATTGCTGAGTTCTTTACTATATCCTTTTCATTGCACCATGCTGAGTTCATTACTTTATTCTTCTCATTGCTCTATGAAGAGTTCATTACTTCATCCTTCTCATTGCTCCATGAAAAGTTCATTACTATATCCTTCTCATTGCTCCATGCTGAGTTCATTACTATATCCTTCCTATTGCTCCACCTATTTGAGACTTCATATATATGAGGATGTTGGTGGTGTTGAGTATTCCTAGAAATGACCAATACTGCCCATCTCAGTGAAATACTTCCACACAAGGCAGATCTCCATATGGTCTGTAAATGTTACCTGCTCCTAACTAATGTTTACAATACTGTAAGTGGAGGGGTTTGGGAGATCCATAAAATACCATATGTACTCATCTGAATGTATCACAGCCTTCACAGTTCTATGTTCTCTGTATATTTTCAGGACCTTCTTCTGAGCATGTGGCCCCTGATTTATCCAGCTGTCCCCAGGAGGTTCCAGAGGGATCTTATTTTGCACATATGGCCCCTGCATCGTCCAGTGATAAGAATGTGGCCCATGGACTATGCTGCAGTAATTGCCTTGTCCCTGCACTGCTCATGATATTGCTGTTGATGTGCGCTGCTCTGCAGTCAGTACTAATATTTCTCAAAATCTCAGGTAAAGGGCTCCTCAGGGGTGGGGCTCATACATATATTGACTAAATCTGAGAGATGCTTTCTGGTAAAACTCAGGATACAGACAACTTAGGCTGCCAATATAACCTAATCTGGGATAATTGATTGCTTCTAGCTCCTATGGTTCATTCTAGTGATTATCATAAATTTTTTCACAAACCCTTTGTTTTGATTGTTGTCCGAGGACCAATACTCACACAGCTAATAGTAATTCTAATTCTACAGATATTGCTCATTCTTGTGCAACTGATGCTTATTCCTGTGCAGTTAATGCTCATGCACATGTACCAGCACACAGACAAGATTGGGCTAACATCCAGCATGCCATCTGTGCACACGTTCATGTGCATAGGCACCAAGCTGCCTATTTAAAGGAAACCCTTGTGTGTTCTAATCGCTGGACGTTCTTCAGCTTCTCTGTGACCTTTGTTCCTGTGTTCTTGCTTTGCTGCCTGATCTTCCATTGTTGACCCGGCTAGTTCCTGATCTTACGCTGTGGATTTTGGATACCAACCTCTGCTTGCCTTTGACTAGTCTCCGCCTGTTTCCCTGGTGCTGACCTCGGCCTGCTACAGGACCTCGCTCTGCTTGCTTCTCTGGCATTTACCTCAGCCTGCTACCTGACCACGTTTCAGCCTCATTATGTATGACCCACGCTCATCCTGACAAAGTATTTGTCCCTGGCAGTCACCTGCTACCAAGCTACCGGGACCAGTGCTTCTTTGAGCCTTGTACCTCTGTCATCACATGCAGGGGTGCTTGGACCAGAGTCACAAGGGAATCCCCCCTCATTAACTCAGCCTCCAACCAATTGTATACTTCAAACTACACCTATTTTGGTGTCCAAGTTTTTTTTGACCTGATGGTTTAACAAAGATGATTTTGTGCATATTTGGTTGGTGCCTAATGGTAATATTATGGTAATGGTAATATTATGGTAATGGTATTATTATGATAATATTATCCTGAGGCTCCTACAGTAGTAGCACTACACTAATAATAAGACCTGGCTCTAACTAGTACTACTGGTGTTGACAGAGGTAAACCATGTGTAAGGCAGGGACACCCAGGAACAGTTAGGTTAATCCTGCACAGCAAGCCAGCAAAAAAAAAAAAACACAGTTTCCTTGCAGGAGGGCTTTGTACAACAAGTCTAATGTATAAAACAAACAAAACATCTGTGTCTGAACTTCAAACTAAACTTACTAAGAGTAGTTTGGCCAGGTACTGTATTTCTAAAATCCAGTTTTGATTTTTCTGCAAGAACTCTCTCACTGCCTCTATCTGAGTAGCAGAAAGGGGTCCCTGACATGCTAAACTCTGGGATAGCTTTCTATGGTGATACCTTATGGTTTCTCTGCCAAGAGAGCTTTATGGTCCTTCCGGGGTTGTGTTAGGTCAACATGGTATTTTTAGAGGGGCTTCCTCTGTCTGGATTGCTGTTCCTTCTGATCCCATGGAGACCCTGTGACATTAGCAGTGTCATAGTTACCAACTGTCCCGGATCTCCCGGGACATTCCCGGGATTTAGACTCCATTCCCGATTTTGTTGTTTCCCGGTAAATGTCCAGAGAATTCCGGTTCTTCACGGATTTTTGCCACCGCCTACCGCCGCTAGAGGTCTTTTAAGAAGACCAGGAAGACAGCTGGGGGGGCTAGACGGAGCTCCTGCGTCGCTGCCCACCCTCCGCTTTGCCCCACCTACCCCCCGCCCCGCTGCCAGTCTGCTATGGAAAGGGGCGGGGGTTCTAGCCATGCGGCCGGTGGAGGGAGACAGTATCCTCCTACTAGGACGCCTGAGGTAGGAGGGGGCGCACCGCTGGGGGAATCTGATGTAAGGGGGCTCCACTGGGGACACCTGATGTGAGGGGGGCTCCACTGGGGACAACTGATGTGAGGGGGGCTCCACTGGGGACAACTGATGTGAGGGGGGCCCCACTGGGGACACCTGATGTGAGGGGGGCTTCACTGGGGACACCTGATGTGAGGGGGGCTCCACTGGGCACACATGATGTGAAGGGGGCTCCACTGGGGACTCCTGATGTGAGGGGGGCTCCACTGGGGACTCCTGATGTGAGGGGGGCTCAGCTGGTAACTCCTGATGTGAGGGGGGGGGGCTCCGCTGGAGACTCCTGATGTGAGGGGGGCTCCGCTGGGGACTCCTGATGTGAGGGGGGCTCCGTTGGGGACTCCTGATGTGATGGGGGCTCTGCTGGAGACTCCTGATGTGAGGGGGGCTCCGCTGGGGACTCCTGATGTGAGGGGGGCTCCGCTGGGGACTCCTGATGTGAGGGGGGGCTCCGCTGGGGACCCTTGATGTGAGCAGGGTCTCCGCTGGGGACTCCTGATGTGAGGGGGGTTCCTATGGGGACTCCTGGTGTGAGTGGGGGCTCTGCTGGGGACTCCTGATGTGAGGGGGCTCTGCTGGGGACTCCTGATGTGAGGGGGCTCCAATGGGGACTCCTGGTGTGAGGGGGCTCCACTGGAGACTCCTGGTGTGAGGGGGGCTCCGCTGGGTACTCCTGGTGTGAGTGGGGCTCCGCTGGGGACTCCTGGTGTGAGGGGGGCTCCGCTGGGGACTCCTGATGTATGGGGGTCTCCGCTGGGGACTCCTGGTGTGAGAGAGGGCTCCGCTGGGGACATCTGATGTAAGGGGGGCTCCGCTGGGGGCACCTGATGCAAGGACGGACTCTGCTGGGACATCTGACGCAAGGACGGACGGCTGGTGGCAGGTGACGTGGCAGGTGACACGCTCAGGGATCCCACTGATTCAGCATTATGGTGAGTTGAATGATTTCATTTTATATTGCATTGCCCCGCCCCCTAATTAAAACAAGACTCCGCCTACAGCCAAAAAAGTGTCCCTAAATTTTTTTTTTCAATGTTGGCAACTATGCAGTGTCTCCTGGGTTAAAGGTTCTGATTTAGACAGTGGTTAAAAGCTGCTTTATTGAGACTAGTGTAGCACCTAGGTGCTAGGAATTAGATACGTTAGAATTTGTTGTTTTTTGATGGGTACATTTTGTTGCCAAATTGTAGGCAGTGTAGGCAGTGTGGCTGCATAGATTTGGTAGGTAAGAGCATATTCTGCTCACTGTATTCAGTAAAGCAACAATCAGCTAGCAAGGTCTGCTCAGTGTGTTCAGCTGCTGCCAGTCTGGTCTATAGTTTCCTCTGTATCCAGGAAACTTGAGAAGTTTCTGGATGATAGCTTTGAACCTAGGACCTGTTTGTCAAACATACACGACACCAACAACCACGCTCCAGCATTTCGCTTGAAAATCTTTAATCTAAGAAAGGTTCTACTGTGGATTTGGCGGGGTTCATCCTCTTCTTTGGGGGCCTTTGCGGAGTTTTCTCTCGGCCCAAATGGAAGCCGCCATGTCTACCCTCGGTCAATTGGCGGTCATATATCTATTCATTTAATCACATCATTCTTCTCTCTGCACACGAGAGTTCGCTTTTCTTGCGTAGTCTTTGCACAATTTTTTCCAAAGGTTGGATACTGAATACACCAATATTTTCTCTCCTCAATACGCCTCTGAAGAAGGGACACCGTCCTGAAACTTGTCAGGCTCATGGAGAAATATGTATTCACAACTGAAAGTGTAAAGAAATATATATAAAAAAAAGTTTTTTGCACTCTGCATAGGTACTTTGTATAGATCTATGTTCCGATTCTCATGTTTTTAGGCTTTTTTAAGCAATTTTCAATAAATAAATAGTTTTTATTAACTGCTTTGTTCGCCTGTAAAGTCCCAATGTACCAGGGGGTACAAAGGTTTCCCTTTTAGGGTCCTTGCTTTTTTGCAACATACTTTGGAATGTTGGCAATGCTTTACTGAGGGTTATATAATTTCCCTCTGTGGTTCCCCATACTATATATTCCCCTAGGGATTGGCCGGGATTGTATAAATATTTAGCTGCTTATTTGACTCTTCCAGCCCATTATTTTTCAGAATCCTCCTTAAGGGAGAGGGAAGCAGTCAGTGAGCCAGTGAGACACAGAAAAGCCTAAAATAATCACAAGCAGTTCAAATGATTGCAATGGAGCTAATGACTAAGTTTATCTAACCTAGCATCTATCTAGGAGGGTGCTACACATATACATTTTGCACAATCCTGCCAGCCAGTGCCTCACACTGGATACATAAACTCAGGCAATTGAACCCTTGGTGATGTAGTCTCCCAGGCTTGTATTAGCTTTATGGCTAATCTATGTATTTAATGGAGATGCTGCCACACAGAGAAGTACTGGGATGGGCGGAATTTTCTCCTTAGGCCAGTACTATTAACATATGTTGGGCTGGTGACCCTTATTAGAGATAGTTCACGATTCAGAAATCAATCACATTGGGACCCACAGTCGGGGACTTATGGGGAGGAAAGGCAAAGGAAAATCCTCAAACACTGACTTCCTTTGCAGCACTGGGATACCAGGTGATCAAATGGTGAGAGCCCCAAAGGAAGAAGATGCTGTAAGGTGTGTTGCAACAAACCCTGACCTTTTGGAATGGCCGTCTTTCACCAAGCCCACCAGCCAATGCAGCACTAAGGTGCAATATTACATGGTACACTGTTTTAGCCCATAGAAATCGGGGCACATCGTGAAGGGGCCACCTTGTTGAAGTTGCCGCTTTGCAAAAGGTTCTCAGTCCTCCCCTTGCTTCAATAAGTGGAAATGGGAGAAAAGGTTTTCCTTCACAGTCTAAATAATGTTGATTCTCCTTTCCATCATGCACTTTTTTCCTCCTTTCAGTGAAGTAAGCAGATATAATGAAGGTGATTGGCTGCTGCACGGAGCTTGTGCAAAGAATAGTTCAGGGAAGGGCAGATGTAGGACAATTCTGAAAGAATAACCCAATTGATGGAAAAGATGATGAGATGAGCCTGTCACGGATACCACATGCTGGCATCCAGGTGGGGTGATCAGATCAGTTGGCTGCACTTAAAGGAATCAGGACCAGACGAATTTCATTATTTATTAAAGATAATGACACGCTTGAAAACCAACACCAGTAAACCATAAACAGGTAAGTGAAAAGTAAATGAACACAGCAAACCTAATATAACACCTAACTAACTATCTAACTAACTATATACAAGTGAAGGGAACACACATAAGACAGGGACAAGTGATAAGGGGAATAGGAAGCCAGGTAATGGGAGTGTAAAGTCAGTAAAGGGAGCAGAAGTAGGTTCCAAGGGACAGGTCTCTGGATCATGCTCAGGCAGGGACGTGGCTTGCAGGGAAAATACTGAAGCACTGTATCTTGGTGCAAGGCGGGTTTATATACCCCCAGCAGTCTAATTACCTGTATGGTCCACCTGCTTGGAGACACCCACTGCTGGCCACCAGAACTACACCCTTTGGTTCTACACACAACAGTGCCACCAGCAGGTGAACCAAGCAATAACACCGGTCCTGACAGTTCCCCTCCCTTAAGGAGCGGCCTCCGGACGCTCCATTCTGCCATTACCCTGACAGTCCATGTGGGTGCGGGAAAAGTCCAAAAAAGTTTCTCCTCCCTCTCTGTGGGCTTCCTTGCATTCTTCAGGGCAGAGTCTTTTAACCTGCTGGAAGGTGTGCCACCTGAGTCAGTTAATGGATCATGTGCCCCACCGTTAGGGTCTAGAAGTGTGGGTCTGGTACCAAAAGGTAGTTGGGCAGCAGGCATGCAACCATCAGAGGCAGACAAAACAGGGGCATCAGAATCAGGCTGGGCATCAAGCAAGGGAAAATCAGTGGAAAGCTGAGCTGAGCATCATGCGGGAAAGCTTCAGCGGCAAGCTGGGCATCAGGAACCGGATCAGCAGGCACCGTGTCAGCAGGCTGGATAACAGGCACCAGATCAGCAGACTGGGCAGCGGGTACTGGGTCAATGGGCTGGGCAGCAGATACTGGGTCATCAGGCTGGGCAGCAGGTACCGGGTCATCAGGCTGGGCAGCAGGCACCGGGTCATCAGGCTGGGCAGGGGGCACTGGGTCATCTGTCACCAAATCAGCAGGCACCGGGTCATCAGTCTGGGCAGTGAGTACTGGGTCATCCATCACCAGATCAGCAGGAACCGGGTCATCAGGTTGGGCGGCAGGCATCGGGTCATCAGGCTGGGCGGCAGGCACCAGGTCATCAGGCTGAGCGGCAGGCACCGGGGCATCAGGCCCTGCAGCAGGCACTGGGTCATCAGGCACTGGATCAGCAGGCTGGGCAGTGGGTAGAGGCACATCAGGCTGGGCAGCGGGCAGAGGCACATCAGGCTGGGCAGCGGGCAGAGGCACATCAGGCTGAGCAGCAAGCAGAGACACATCTGGCTGAGCAGCGAGCAGAGGCACATCTGGCCGAGCAGCGAGCAGAGGCACATCTGGCTGAGCAGCAAGCAGAGGCACATCAGGCTGGGCAGCGGGAAGAGGCACATCAGGCTGGGCAGCGGGCAGAGGCACATCAGGTGGGGCAGTGGGCAGAGGCACATCAAGCTGGGTAGCAAGCAGAGGCACATTAGGCTGGGCAGCGGGAATGGAACCACCAGGCAGGGCATCAGGAATGGGACCACCAAACAGGGCACCAGGAAGTGGACCACAAGGAACAGAACCACCAGACATGGCATCAGGAAGTGGACCACCAGACAGGGCATCAGGAACGGAACCACTAGACAGGGCATCAGGAATGGGACCAGTGTCAGCTGAGATAGCGACTGGCAGGTCTGAAGCAGATGGTCCAATTAACATAGGCTGAACCAAAATGGCAAGTGTGGTGGCAAGCCTGGCTGGAGCAATTGGAACCATGGTGGGCTGGACTGTAGAGTCAGACTGGAGCAGATTGGCTGGTGTGGAGGCAGGATTGGATAGTGGCAGGATTGTGCGGGTTGGGAAAAACTTCTGTTTCTTTTTAGGTTTAGCCATTGAACTTCTGTATGTGGATTCAGGGCTATAAGTAATAGGTGCAGCTGATGGAAGAGAAAAGCAGGAGGATGGTAAAACAGAGGGAGCAGTTGCTGAGGGGGATTTTTGTGGAATTGTTGCAGGCAGCGGAGAAGAGGTAGAAGGCAGTGGCGGCCCAAAATTTTTGGGGAGGGGCGCAAACAAACTGGAAAAAAAAACATCAATTGCAGCCACTGTGCCATCAAACACAGCTACTGTGCCCATAAATTGCTGCCACTGTGCCATCAAACAGCCACTGTGCCCGTCAAGTGCAGAAACTGTGCCCATCAAACGCAGCCACTGTGCCCATCAAACGCAGCCACTGTGCCATCAAATGCTGTCACTGTGCCATCAAACGCAGCCACTGTGCCCATCAAACGCAGCCACTGTGCCCATCAAACGCAGCCACTGTGCCCATCAAGCGAAGCCACTGTGCCATCAAACGTAGCTGTACCCAACAGTTGCTGCCAGTGTGCCTATCAATTGCTGCCAGTGTGCCCATCAATTGCCACTACTGTGCCCCATCAAATACTGCCAGTGTGCCCATCAATTGCCGTTACTGTGCCCCATCAAATGCTGCCAGTGTGCATCGCCCGGCACCTACCTGCCTAGCAGTGGGTCAGCGGCGGTGTCCTGCACGCTCCTCGATGTCTTCTTCCGTCCTCTCTATTGGGCGTCCAATCACAGCGCCTGACATTTCAGCCAATCAGGTGACAGGTAACAGACCCAAGCACCTGATTGGCGGTTCAGTGTTAGCAAAGTGAATTCCTTCGCTTTGCTAACACTCAGTTAAGAAGCGAACGCACAGCATTGCACCCGCTGTTCACCTTTTTGGGCATCTATTAGAGCCTATGGCTCTAATCAGGTGCTTCCAAAAAACACCCCCGCCGGTATGTAATTCAGGTGCCTTGCACCCTAAAAGGGGCCGGACACCTGAATAGAGGGTGTCAGCGGCGACCATAGATGGTGATAGAGCGGTGCCAGGAGAGAGTGGGCAGCACTCCTGCACCCTTTATGGATGCACCACCACTGATAGAAGGGTTAAAGGCAGGGAAGGTGCAGCAGGTGGAAACAGGGTACTTGTACTTAGTTGGTAGCAGGGTATATTGGGCTGCAACTGTGGGAGTAGGAGAGAAAGACATCTTAGCGGGCAGGAATCTAGCCGCAGGAATGGGTGGTTGCAAGCTGACAGAGGCTGAGTGAAATAATTTGACCATGCCTGTAATAATGGTTGCACAAAATCAAATTTACATACTGCCTGTCTGACCAGAGATTGCACTGAATTAATACATTCTACGAGCACCTGTTGGAGATATTCTGAATAGTGTTCAAAGAAAAATGCTGAGTCATCCTCCCATAACCAAATCAAGGATTCCACCGGAGCCACACTAAAAGGAGGAGAATAATCATCACCACCACTAGGGACACTAGACAGAGCCAACTCTGCACAGATTTGAACGAGTGGCTGAATCTCTTCAAAATAAAAATCTGCCTTCATCAACAAACGCGTGAGCCAGACGGAGGCATTCCAACAATTGCTCCCTAATCTGGGCTTTCAAAATTTGGTGGCAATATTCCCCGTCTTCCGTTACGAGTAGTGCAAAATACAAAACCTCCTCAAAATGCATTTTGCAGGAATAAGCAAGTGCTCAGACCTAATTCCCAGGTGCAGCCGATCTGATTGCATGGCTTCAGTATGATGTCACGGATACCACATGCAGGCGTCCAGCAGAGGTGATCAGATCAGTTGGCTGCACTTAAAAGAATCAGAACCAGATGAATAAGTGAAAATATATGTTTATTAAAGACAATGACAAGCTTGAAAACCAACACCAGTAAACCATAAACTGATGTTTAGGCAGGGTTGCTATCAAATGTATTTGCTAGGCAATAGTTGCCTTGGTCAATTGTTAGGAGAGCAGTGTAGGGTTGGGACTGCTGGCTTGTACTCCAACCAGAAGTAGCGGTTCAGCCATATGGGGAACCAGTTGTGGTTGGAGGTAGAAAGGGAAGCTGTCACTACTAAGGGGCCATCCACCTTATTACCGGAGATCACTGTTAGTAAGCGGAAGTCAGTATTAGAGCAGTTTTCTCACTAGCCGGGGACAGTGAAGAAGTGGGAAAACTTCAGCGAGTGCCAAGCCAGGGACCCAACGGGACAGCAGGGGTGACGCTTGCGGAGCATCAGTGGGTGCCAAGCCAGGGACCTAGCGGGTCAGCGGGGTTGACGCATGAAGAGTATCTGTGAGTGCCAAGCCAGGGACCCAGCAGGTAAGCGGGGTTGACGCTTGAAGAGTATCTGTGAGTGCCAAGCCAGGGACCCAGCAGGGAAGCGGGGTTGACGCTTGAAGAGTATCTGTGAGTGCCAAGCCAGGGACCCAGCAGGGAAGCGGGGTTGGCGCTTGTGGAAGATACTGGGTGCTAAAAGTGGAAGAACTCAGGGGATCCAGTGGCTATTGGATCCAAAGTCTAAGGTAAGACTGGGAGTTTCTTGAGTGAAGACCCACAGTGAGTGACTGTGGAATAAGCAGAGAACTGTTTGTGTTGCCAATAGTTGAATATAAATACCGTTAGTAACTGCTACAAGTTTGTTGCCATAGGAGACAGCGGTGGAGGCCTTCACTTGTGTAGCTGTCTGCCTATAGAAGTCTTGGAGTTTGCCAATTCTCCTTGCATCTACATAGGGTGCCCTGGCCCTAACCCTCTCTCCCTCAGTTCTGTTCAAGAGACAATAAATCTCTTTGCATTCAAAAAGTGTCTGGCGCCCACCATGTCATCTTGCAGTACACCCACCATGCGTTGTAACCCACTCTACACAGAAGGATGTCAGCTGTCCCTAACTCTGGAGGTCACCATTAGGCCTCAAGGGACCTGGGACTTTGCTACACAAGTAAGTGAAAAGTAAATGAACACAGCAAACCTAATATAACACCTAACTAACTATATACAAGTGAAGGGAACACACATAAGCAAAACAAGATAGGGACAAGTGATAACGGGAACAGGAAGCCAGGTAATGGGAGTGTAAGGCCAGTAAAGGGAGCAGGAAGCAGGTTCCAAGGGACAGGTCTCTGGATCAGGCTCAGGCAGGGACGTGGCTTGCAGGGAAAATACTGAAGCACTGGATCTTAGTGCAAGACGGGTTTATATACCCCCAGCAGCCCTATCGGGTGCAGCCTAATTAACTGTTTGGTCAACCTGCTGGGAGACACCCACTGGTGGCCACCAGAACTACACCCTTCGGTTCTACACACAACAGTGCTACCAGCAGGTGACCCAAGCAATGACACCAGTCCTGACAGAGCCTCACATTTGGGCAATAAAGTATATTGAATTGTAAATTGTGTCAATGATTTCTAATAGTATTGTATGTTTAGTGATATATTTACCAAGTGCCCAGAGCTGCTCTTTAACATTATTATGTACTGTTTGCAGGTACAAGGGAATTCCCCCTCGAGACCAATCAGACAAAACTAGGTAAAACGTAAAGATCTAACATATCTGACTGACATTTGTAGCATCTGCTGAAGATTCCTGCTGGACTCTGGTGAGAGCTGAGGATGGTTAGAGATCAGAAACAGACGATTGTTCTGCAATGTCCTCATCATCCTCCCTTCCCATCACCAACCAGAAATCATCCTCCCATCCCACCAGCAACCAGAAATCATCCTCCCTTCCCATCACCAACCAGAAATCATCCTCCCTTCCCATCACCAACCAGAAATCATCCTCCCTTCACATAATCAACCAGAAACTGTCCTCCCTTCCCATCACCAATCAGAAATCATCCTCCCTTCCCATCACCAACCAGAAACTGTCCTCCCTTCCCATTAACAACCAGAAATCATCCTCCCTTCCCATAATCAACCAGAAACTGTCCTCCCTTCCCATTAACAACCAGAAATCATCCTCCCTTCCCATAATCAACCAGAAACTGTCCTCCCTTCCCATTAACAACCAGAAATCATCCTTCCTTCCCATAACTAATCAGAAATCATCCTCCCTTCCCATCAGCAACCAAAAGCCAACCTCCCTATCCCAGCACCAAGCAGAAATCATCCTCCCATCCCATCAGCAACCAGAAACTGTCCTCCCTTTTTATCACTATCAATAAATGATCCTTGCTTCCCATCAGCAAACAATAAATTGTCCTCCCTTCCCAGCACCTACCAGAAATTGTCCTCCCTTCCCATTATTAATCAGAAATCATCCTTCCTTCCCATCACCGACAAGAATTCATCCTCCCTTCCCATCACAAACCAGAAATCATTCTCCATTCCCATCGCAAACCAGAAATAATCCTCCACTCCTATCACCAGATATCATCCTCCTTTCCCATCACCAGCCAGAAATCATCCGCACTTCCCATCATCAACCAAAAACCATCCTCCCTTCCAATCACCAACCAGAAATCATCCTCCCTTCTCATCACCGACCAGAAATCACCCTCCCTTCTCATCACAGACCAGAAATCATCCTCTCTTCCCATCACCAACCGGAAATCATCCTCCCTTCTCATCACCGACCAGAAATCATCCTCCCTTCTCATCACCGACCAGAAATCATCCTCTCTTCCCATCACCAACCAGAAATCATCCTCCCTTCTCATCACCGACCAGAAATCATCCTCTCTTCCCATCCCCAACCAGAAATCACCCTCCCTTCCCATCACCAACCAAAAATCATCCTCCCTTCTCATCACCGACCAAAAATCATCCTCCCTTCCCATCACCAACCAGAAATCACCCTCCCTTCCCATCACCAACCAGAAATCATCCTCCCTTCCTATCACCATGCAACAATCATCTTCCCTTCCCACCACCATCCAGAAATTGTTCTCCTTTCCCATCACCAACCAACAATCATCCGCCCATCCCATCTGCAAAAAAAAATTGTCCCCCATCCCATCATTAATCAGAAATTGTCCTTCCTTCCATCACCAACCATAAATCACCCTCCCTTCCCACAAGCAGCGCTAGGATATTATTTTATTGAATGGTGAAAGTACAAAGGAAGAAGATACTTGAGGATCTGAAGGTTTGTTACAACAAACCATGTCCTTTAGGAATGTCCACCTTTCACCAAGCCCACCAATCACTGCTGCACTTTGGGACACTTTTAAATAGTACACATGGTTGTAGTTACACCTTGACAAAAGGTTCCCAGTCCTCCCCTGCTTCAGCTCTGAAATCCCCCTCAGAAACATACTTGTTGCTTAGCTTTGGTTGGCCAAGTTTAAAAAAAAACATATTTCCTACCACACACAACCTTATCTACACTGACCAACCACCCACCCATTCAGATACCAGGATCATCTACAATCTTTTTGGGCGGGCTCAGAATCTCCCCAAACCATCTCAACCAAACTGACAGATCCCCCGATGGGATGGATTTACTTCTAACCAAAATGGTGATGTTCTTTACCAGGAGCTAGCAAGAGACCAGTTTGGAGATGAGTCCATTCCAATCCGGCAGGCCCCTACACACACTCATACATCTTCCAAAACAGATCTAATGCCTCAAAAGACACAGCATATTCATAGGAGCCTGCCAGACTAATCAGGGCAAAAATGTCATCTGGCTTAAATCCTATAGCTAAATGTTTGACCTCCTGAGGATTTCTTCCCCCCCACCTGAGCTAGATGACATTTTTCCCCCAAGAAAAGGGACGTGGAGGATGACGCAATCCCCAAGCCCACTCTAGACACACCATGACCCATGCCTACACCCATCTTTCCACCAGTCACCACTTTAGCATAGGACGTACCAGGAACAGTAGAAACAGATGTAATTGCAATTTCCTTCTGCTGTGAACTGGCAGCAACAATTACCTTAGAAGAACCTGCAGTGACATCAACTTCACCCTGCAAAATTCTCCTCTCACCACCACCGGAAACACACACCACCTCCAAATTTGCAGTTTCCTCATGCTCTATATTACTGCTCCCAGTAATTTCCCTGCCCAACACCTCACCACAAACACCTCCAACACCATAAAAACTTCTTCACCTGATTCCCACACTACAGGCACCAAACCCCCCACCTCCCGCAATTCAGCTTGACTCTCACACCACCTTTTTTCTCCCTTACCTCCCACCAATTCTTGCTATTTGCATTATTTACATCATCTACACTATGTTCATTAGAATGTCCAGACTTGTGTCTGTTATCCAAATTCTGCTGCTAACACCCTTCCAAATTGTTCAAAACACACTGTCCACGATGGTCAGAAAAATACCCGATCAGCAAATACACCATCAGATGAAGTTTGCAAAATGATTTTCCCAGATTGTCCAGATTTGCCAAACTTGAATTTCTTTAAAGTTTTTGCTTTGACCGGTGGTGGAACATATTCCTCCTCTTCTTTATCCTGCTGAGAAGAGTCTGTGGAGAACCTGAATTTTCTTCCCGCTCAAGGGGTTCTCCAGCTCATCACTGAATTCCAGCATCCCCTTGTTACTACCCTCAACTTTCTAGGGAGTTAAACCCAGCTGTTGGGGAGATGAGGGGCAGACAAAGCAGACCCAGCGGGTCCAAAGGTCTCTTTGTCATTGCTGACTGTGTCTATTATTCTTAATTACAGGACAATGTTCTAGATGTCTGGATCGCTGGATCCCCATCCATGATAAATGTTATTTCTTCTCTGAGAACAAGAAGAGACATTCACTTAGTGTTAAAGACTGTGCAGAACGTGACTCCAGACTGGCCAAGGTGAAGAAGGAGACCCTACAGGTCAGTGTCGGGATCACCAGTTGTAGGGGGGTGGAGAGCAGCTGGTGGTCCATTAAATTGGGCTTCTTTATTGGAATCATATCCCTCTTAGATTAGTATTGATCAGCCTATTCTGTGGTGGGGCCCCAGCTATCAGTGTGACTGGTAGATAATCAGTGTTTCTTGGACAACAGAAACTGGATCCCCATCCATGATAAATGTAATTTCTTCTCTGAGAACAAGAAAATACATTTGTTTAGTGCTAAAGACTGTGCAGAACGTGACTCCAGACTGACCCTGGGGGAGGAGAAGACCCTACGGGTCAATGTTGGGGACACAGGGTGTGGTGTGGGGTGGATATATGCTGGCTTGTTACATCCAGTAGGTCCTTGGGGGAATTCTTAAAGGGCCGAGAGAGCAACCTTGCAAATTAAGAGTATGAAAGTAGTATTCTTATACAGGAAGAGGAAATATAGGATGTTAGACCATCTGCTTCATTAACAATGTATTTTATTTATACAGTGCCTTGAAAAAGTATTCATACCCCTTGAAGTTTTTCACATGTTATCATGTTACAACCAAAAAACGTAAAAGTATTTTATTGGGATTTTATGTGATAAGCCAGCACAAAGTGGCACATTATGAAGTGGAAGGAAAATGATAAATGGTTTTCAAAATTTTTTACAACTAAATATGTGAAAAGTGTGACGTGCATTTGTATTCAGCCCCCTGAGTCAATACCGAAAGGGAACCACCTTTCGTTGCAATTACTGCAAATTTTTGCTCATTCTTTGCAAAATAGCTCAAGCTCTGTCAGATTGGATGGAGAGTGTCTGTGAACAGCAGATTCTCAATTGGATTTAGGTCTTGACTTTGACTGGGCCAATCTAACACATGAATATGCTTTGATCTAAACAATTCCATTGTAGCTCTGTCTGTATGTTTAGGGTCGTTGTTCTAATGGAAGGTGAACCTCCACCCCACTCTCAAGTCTTTTGCAGACTCTAATGCCCCGTACACACGGTCGGACATTGATCGGACATTCCGACAACAAAATCCATGGATTTTTTCCAACGGATGTTGGCTCAAACTTGTCTTGCATATACACGGTCACACAAAGTTGACGGAAAATCCGATCGTTCTGAACGCGGTGACGTAAAACACGTACGTCGGGACTATAAACGGGGCAGTAGCCAGTAGCTTTCCTTTCTTAATTTATTCTGAGCATGCGTGGCACTTTGTGCGCTGGATTTGTGTACACACGACGCACAAATTTGGAATTCACGGAATTTGTTGTCGGAAAATTTTATAGCAAGCTCTCAAACTTTGTGTGTCAGAAATTCCTATGGAAAATGTGTGATGGAGCCCACACATGGTCGGAATTTCTGACAACAAGGTCCTATCACACATTTTCCATCTGAAAATCCTATCGTATGTACAGGGCATAAAAGGTTTTCTTCTAAGATTGTCCGATATTTGGCTCCATCCATCTTCCCATCAACTCTGACCAGCTTCCCTGTCCCTGCTGAAGAAAAGCATTCCCATAACATGATGCTTCCACCACCATGTTTCACGGTGGGGATGGTGTGTTCAGGGTGATGTACGATGTTAGTGTTCTGTCACACATAGCATTTTGCTTTTAGGCCAAAAACTTTAATTTTGGTCTCACCTGACCAGAGCTTCTTCTTCCACATGTTTGCTGTGTCCCCCACAGGGCTTCTTACAAACTGCAAATGGGATTTCTTATGGCTTTCTTTCACCAATGGCTTTCTTCTTGTCACTCTTCTATAAAGGACAGATTTGTGGAGAACACGACTAATAGTTGTCCTGTGGACAGATTCTCCCACCTGAGCTGTGGATCTCTGCAGCTCCTCCAGAGTTACCATGGACCACTGTTATATTCTTAATATCTAAATTTTAATTGGCTTTATTGAAAAGAATATGCATTTTCCATATTTGTTTGAATGATAGGACTTTGAACTAGTGATATCCAGATGGCCATTCATTGACTGAAAATGCAGGTCAAGACCCTGTCAGAATTTGATGGATTTTGTAAATAATATATGTATGAGTTGGAAATTTTCCTATGTAACCGATACTCTGTTTGATTTATGCGTTTATGTTTAAGAGGTCTGATGTTTAGTCTGAACGTCTATCTCACATATATTTGGTTTCATGTTTAAAAGGTTTGGTAAAGTGAAACAGATGTTAAAGAGGCTTGTATATCTACTCTAGCCCCCACTCTTAGAAAGGCGGAGAAAAGGGGAGTGTATGGGAGGGATTTGTGTTTGGGCGCGAATTTGAAAGACTGAGTTCATATAGACACAAGGAATCCAGTCTTGTGGCTCTTGACACACACATACTGCTTCAGACACATCTCGCTCTCAGCTTTCCTATGCACACAGAATTACTTCCAAGATACAAGAGGTTAATCGGCCATCTTTAAAAACACCAAGACAAAGGAAGCACATGTCTATTGACTCTAAGAACTTTTTCAGATCTTTGAAACAAATGAACTATATTTGAACATTTTTTGCATATATGAAACAACACTAATTCTGAATATGAATGTACTATTTTTGTAAGTATTTTCCAAGTTTATGTGTGTACAATAAAACACACGGTTTTGATTTAAGCTGACTCAAGCAGAAATAATTCCAAAATTCGTCTCACGAGAATCATCATTATTGAAGGCTTTATATACAATATTAAGCCATTTATTTCAACCACTTGGCTGCTTCTCTGATGAATGCTCTCCTTGCCCGGCCAGTCAGTTTAGGTGGACGGCCATGTCTTGGTAGGTTTGCAGTTGTGCCATACTCTTTCCATTTTCCGATGATGGATTGACCAGAGCTCCGTGAGATGTTCAAAGCTTGGGATATTGTTTTATAACCTTTACAAAACAGCTGTATTTATACTGAGATTAAATTACACACAAGTTGACTCTATTTATCATTTTCCTTCCACTTCACATTTATGTGCCACTTTGTGTTGGTCTATCACATAAAATCCCAATAAAATCCTTTTACATTTTTGGTATTAACATGACAAAATGTCGACAATTTCAAGGGGTATGAATACTTTTTCAAGGCACTGTAACTAAAATGGCTGTCACATTTTCCCCTTCACTGTTATACTTTCAGTGCTTCTTGGATCATAAAAAGAAATGTATTACCAAAAAGGAATATCTAAGGATCTAAGGAAATCCAGTTTGGGGTCTGGACCAGTAGATTGTCCACTCCTCATCATAAAATTAATGTTAGTTTATATATATATATATATATATGTATATATTTATATAGTTTATATAGTATTACATTATTCTTTTTTTGTAATAATTTAGCTTGGGGCCCATAAAGTCTAAAACCAGAATGAGCTCATCCTATCACTGACTAGCATTATCTGTGATGAGTTCATCACTGGATACAACGCAAGGAACATCCAACCCCCTGGCCACCCTCCTAATAGTGAAAGAAGTGACTGCGTTGTACTTACAAGATGCCACAGAGCCCAAAGAGAAAATGGCCTATCAGAAAGATGGAGAATGATAATGCCAATTTTCTCAGCCATGGTTGTATTAGGTTATGACTTCCCTGTGATATGAAAATTATTTCAGAATCTAGCACTCTGATTACAGAGATTTAGAACTTATCAATGGCACATAATTGGGAATTACGGGAAAAATAGTCGCCTTAGGAGTCATATATATCATTTATATCTCCAGGTGGAATACTGTTGTCTGGAGCCAGATGGGAATACAGGTAATAATCTGTTGTGTATTGTGTATTCCAGAGACTGGTGATCATCACAGGAAAGGAATTCTGGGTCGGATTAACCCAATTTTTCAGACATGGTGGAGTGTGGGGAGGAAAATGGACAGATGGCGACATGGAGTAAGTATCACAGGAATTTTTTTTCTCTTAAGCACAAAACACCCTCAAATCTTTAGTAGAAGTATCTCTGTATGATATCATCTTTCCTCCCCCTTCCTCTTCCTCCACAAAAGATTTGCACACACTCTGATTGGATGACAAAACACTTTATTTCTCTTTACTGACAGCCTATGAGAAAACATTTAGTGAGTTGACAAAAGTGATGTCATTACTTGTTAGCAGCCCATGGCATGACAGATCTTGACAAATCTATGGAGGAGCTCTTATGGTAGCTCTCATACGACATCTCTCATGTAGAAGACCTTCTATGGCATCTCTCCTATAGGACTCCTCCTTTGGATACTTTCTTATGATATTTCTTCTATGGCAGCTCTCTGACATGGTGACTCTCTCATGGTAGCTTCCTATAGCAGTTCTCTGTTGGCCCCTCGCCTAAGGAAGTTCTCTCTATCAGTGGGGCTGTTATGGGCACTAGTAACTCATCTGTAAGACTCGTGTTACCCCATTCACCTGTAATAGAACTGGACATGTTATATCTGTGCAGTGTCCTCTATGGTTCCTCATCACCAGACACTCAAGTATAGCAGAAAACATGAAAAAACTGTGCTTTGTGAATAAACCCAAACTAAACAATGTAATTAGCCAACGTGAGATATTATCACATAAACAGGTAAGTTAAAAAAAACGTGTTGTGCTAGATAAATCAGTCCGTAAATCTTCAGTATGGGACCAGTCACCAGTGCGATGCCTTCACAGCAATCTTAAATTTGCCAAAGTTCTTGTGTGTCAATATCAAATTTGGTTCCTCCACCTTGTGAATAAACCACCACCAAAGGTTAAGGTGTGCTCTTACCAGAGAGTATTGACCATCTATTATGGAGGGGTTACAACAGCAATAATGGAGATATAACAATATGGTTACAAACTCAGTCAACATTCACCCCGGCCAGCATCCCTCAACTGAAAGCCGAAGGTGCATGGAGGAATACCGCTTATAGTCAATGATCTCATGAAGCTTGGCTGAAAAAATCCCAGAGATTCAGCCAAGCTTCATGAGATAATTGACTATAAGAGGTATTCCTCCTTGCACCCCCTTCGGCTTGCAGTTGAGGGATGCTGCCCAGGGTGAATGCTGAGTTTTTAACCATATTGTTATATCTCCGTTATTGCTATTGTAACACTATGGTCAGAGGTAAGGAGTATCGTCTCCACATGATGGATGGATGATCCTCCCCCCATCTACCTAACAGTGAGGAGTGATCACGGATAGAGCAGATGAGATATATGAGCCTCTTTTGACCCCTTGTAATAGGTGGTCAATACTCTCTGGTAAGAGCACATCTTAACCTTTGGTGGTGGTTTATTCACAAGGTGGAGGAACCAAATTTGATGTTGACACACAAGAAGTTTTGCACATTTAAGATTGCTGTGAAGGCATCACACTGGTGCCATACAGAAGATATACGGACTAATTTATCTAGCGCAACACATTTTTTAACTCAAGTATAGCAGCCTGTGTGTGCACCAACCCAACTACATAAGTAGAGGTCCCTGCACATATTTCTTCCATGATCTCCTCTATTTTCCCCATTACTGCTAATCAACAATGACTGTGGGAATTCTCTCATATGATTCTATCTCTTATCTAGAACTGTCACTGAAGGGACTGGAAGTTGTGCCGCTCTTGGATCTCATCTGAAACTGGAAAACTGTTATGCAGAACTGAACTATATCTGTGAGAGAGACTCTGAGTGACTACACTGATCTGAGGAACGCTGAGTGGCCGCACTGATCTGAGGAACACTGTGTGACCGCACTGATCTGAGGAACGCTGAGTGACTGCACTGATCTGAGGAACACTGTGTGACCGCATTGATCTCTAGAACGCAGTGTGACCGCACTGATCTCTAGAACGTAGTGTGACCACACTGATCTGAGGAACATTTTGTGACTGCACTGATCTCAGGAACACTGTGTGGCCGCACAGATCTAAGGAACAGTGTGTGGCCGCACTGATCTGAGGAACATTTTGTGACCGCACTGATCCCTGGACCGCAGTGTGACCGCACTGATCTGAGGAAAGCTGAGTGGCCGCACTGATCTGAGGAACACTGTGTGACCGCACTGATCTGAGGAACATTTTGTGGCCGCACTGATCTGAGGAACACTGTGTGGCTGCACTGATCTGAGGAACATTTTGTGACCGCAATGATCCCTGGAACGCAGTGTGACTGCACTGATCTGAGGAACACTGTGTGACCACACTGATCTGAGGAACACTGAGTGGCTGCACTGATCTGAGGAACACTGTGTGACCGCACTGATCTGAGGAACACTGTGTAACCACACTGATCTCTAGAACGCAGTGTGACCGCACTGATCTCTAGAACACTGTGTGACCGCACCGATCTCTAGAACGCAGTGTGACCGCACTGATCTCTAGAACACTGTGTAACCACACTGATCTCTAGAACGCAGTGTGACCGCACTGATCTCTAGAACACTGTGTGACCGCACTGATCTCTAGAACGCAGTGTGACCACACTGATCTGAGGAACGCAGTGTGACCGCACTGATCTCTGGAACGCAGTGTGACCACACTGATCTGAGGAACGCAGTGTGACCGCACTGATCTCTGGAACGCAGTGTGACCGCACTGATCTCTGGAACGCAGTGTGACCGCACTGATCTCTGGAACGCAGTGTGACCACACTGATCTGAGGAACGCAGTGTGACCGCACTGATCTGAGGAACGCAATGTGACCGCACTGATCTGAGGAACGCAGAGTGACCGCACTGATCTAGGGAATGTTTTGCGACTGCACAAATCTGGAAAATGCTGTGTGAATGTTCTGGTCACTGTATAATTATTTTGAAGTGTAACTAAAAAACAGATACAGTTATAATTGTATTTTGCAGGTTTTTTTTATTTCTGTATTTGTCGAGTAATAAATTAGTTGATATCAATAGATGAATCTGATTCTTTTAGGATTAAAGGATAAGGTCACTTTTTCACACCATCCTTATCTGTAAAAAAGTTGATTATATATTGTGGTTTCCGTTTTTGTCTGACTCGCACGGGAAACATTGGACACCTTCATCTGCCATTGTGCTATGCTGAGCTTCCAATGTGTCCCTGCATCTTTAGGAAGGACGGGGCAACCTCCAGTCATACCTGCCCTTGTTTATCTATTGCTATACAGTAAAAACTCCAACATGGAGACCCTCATAGATTAGGACTAATGCCCTGTACATACGATAGGATTTTCTGACAACAAAATCCATGGGATTTTTTCAGACGGATGTTGGCTCAAACTTGTCTTGCATACACACGGTCACACAAAGTTGGTCAGAAATTCTGAACATCAAGAACGCGGTGATGTACAACACGTACGATGAGCCAAGACAAATGAAGTTCAATAGCCGGTGCTGCTCTTCTGCTTGATTCCGAGCATGCGTGGCACTTTGTGCATCGGAATTGTGTACACACGATCGGAATATCCGACAACGGATTTTGTTGTCGGGAAATTTGAGAACCAGATCTCTCAAATTTTGTGTGACAGAAATTCCTATTCCTATGGAAAATGTGTGATGGAGCCCACACACGGTCGGAATTTCCGACAACAAGGTCCTATCACACATTTTCCATTGGAAAATCCTATCGTGTGTACAGGGCATTACTGCCCAGTACACACGACCGGACATTGATCGGACATTCCGACAACAAAATTCATGGATTTTTTCCGATGGATGTTGGCTCGAACTTGTTTTGCATACACACGGTCGCACACAGTTGTCAGAAAATCCGATCGTTCTGAACGCGGTGACATAAAACACGTACGTCGGGACTATAAACGGGGCAGTAGCCAATAGCTTTTGTCTCTTAATTTGTTCTGAGCATGCGTGGCACTTTGTGCGTCGGAATTGTGCACACACGGTCGGAATTTACGCGAACAGATTTTGTCATCGGAAAATTTTATAGCCTGCTCTCAAACTTTGTGTGTCGGAAATTCCGATGGAAAAAGTCTGATGGAGCCTACACACGGCCGGAATTTCCGACAACAAGCTCTGATCGCACATATTCTGTTGGAAAGTCCGACCGTGTGTACAGGGCAAAGAGGAGCCTTGAGAAAAGTGGAAAGAAGAGAAGACAAGACAAGAATAAGAAAGAGAAGAGAAGAGAATAGAAGAGAAGAGAAGAGAAGAGAAGAGAAGAGAAGAGAAGAGAAGAGAAGAGAAGAGAAGAGAAGAATAAGTTAGATAGAGAAGAGAAGAGAAGAGAAGAGAAGAGAAGAGAAGAGAAGAGAAGAGAAGAGAAGAGAAGAGAAGAATAAGTTAGATAGAGAAGAGAAGAATAAGTTAGATAGAGAAGAGAAGAGAAGAATAAGTTAGATAGAGAAGGGAAGAGAAGAATAAGTTAAATAGAGAAGAGAAGAATAAGTTAGATAGAGAAGAGAAAAGAAGAATAATTTAGATAGAGAAGAGAAGAATAAGTTAGATAGAGAAGAGAAGAATAAGTTAGATAGAGAAGAGAAGAATAAGTTAGGTAGAGAAGAGAAGAATAATTTAGATAGAGAAGAGAAGAGACGAATACGTTAGATAGAGAAGAGAAGAGAAGAATAAGTTAGATAGAGAAGAGAAGAGAAGAAAAGAATAAGTTAGACAGAGAAGAGAAGAGAAGAGAAGAATAAGTTAGATAGAGAAGAGAAGAGAAGAATTAGTTAGATAGAGAAGAGAAGAATAAGTTAGATAGAGAAGAGAAGAATAAGTTAGATAGAGAAGAGAAGAATAAGTTAGATAGAGAAGAGAAGAGAGGAGAGGAGAGGAGAGGAGAGGAGAGGAGAGGAGAGAAGAGAAGAGAAGAGAAGAGAAGAGAAGAGAAGAGAAGAGAAGAGAAGAGAAGAGAAGAGAAGAGAAGAGAAGAGAAGAGAAGAGAAGAGAAGAGAAGAATAAGTTAGAAAGAGAAGAGAAGAGAAGAGAAGAGAAGAGAAGAGAAGAGAAGAGAAGAATAAGTTAGATAGAGAAGAGAAGAGAAGAGAAGAATAAGTTAGATAGAGAAGAGAAGAGAAGAGAAGAGAAGAGAAGAGAAGAGAAGAGAAGAGAAGAGAAGAGAAGAGAAGAGAAGAGAAGAATAATTTAGATAGAGAAGAGAAGAATAAGTTAGATAGAGAAGAGAAGAGAAGAATAAGTTAGATAGAGAAGAGAAGAGAAGAATAAGTTAGATAGAGAAGAGGAGAATAAGTTAGATAGAGAAGAAAATAATAATTTAGATAGAGAAGAGAAGAGAAGAATAAGTTAGATAGAGAAGAGAAGAGAAGAATAAGTTAGATAGAGAAGAGAAGAATAAGTTAGATAGAGAAGAGAAGAATAAGTTAGATAGAGAAGAGAAGAATAAGTTAGATAGAGAAGAGAAGAGAAGAGTAGAATAAGTTAGATAGAGAAGAGAAGAGAAGAGAAGAGAAGTTAAGAGAAGAGAAGAGAAGAGAAGAGAAGAGAAGAGAAGAGAAGAGAAGAGAAGAGAAGAGAAGAGAAGAGAAGAATAAGTTAGATAGAGAAGAGAAGAATAATTTAGATAGAGAAGAGAAGAGAAGAATAAGTTAGATAGAGAAGAGAAAGAGAAGAATAAGTTAGATAGAGAAGAGAAGAATAAGTTAGATAGAGAAGAGAAGAATAAGTTAGATAGAGAAGAGAAGAGAAGAATAAGTTAGATAGAGAAAGAGAAGAATAAGTTAGATAGAGAAGAGAAGAATAAGTTAGATAGAGAAGAGAAGAGAAGAATAAGTTAGAAAGAGAAGAGAAGAGAAGAGAAGAGAAGGAAGAGAAGAGAAGAGAAGAGAAGAGAAGAGAAGTTAAGAGAAGAGAAGAGAAGAGAAGAGAAGAGAAGAGAAGAGAAGAGAAGAGAAGAATAAGTTAGATAGAGAAGAGAAGAATAAGTTAGATAGAGAAGAGAAGAATAAGTTAGATAGAGAAGAGAAGAATAAGTTAGATAGAGAAGAGAAGAGAAGATAAGAATAAGTTAGATAGAGAAGAGAAGAGAAGAATAATTTAGATAGAGAAGAGAAGAATAAGTTAGATAGAGAAGAGAAGAATAAGTTAGATAGAGAAGAGAAGAATAAGTTAGATAGAGAAGAGAAGAATAAGTTTATAGAGAAGAGAAGAATAAGTTAGATAGAGAAGAGAAGAATAAGTTAGATAGAGAAGAGAAGAATAATTTAGATAGAGAAGAGAAGAATAAGTTAGATAGAGAAGAGAAGAGAAGATAAGAATAAGTTAGATAGAGAAGAGAAGAGAAGAATAAGTTAGATAGAGAAGAGAAGAATAAGTTAGATAGAGAAGAGAAGAGAAGAGAAGAGAAGTTAAGAGAAGAGAAGAGAAGAGAAGAGAAGAGAAGAGAAGAGAAGAGAAGAGAAGAGAAGAATAAGTTAGATAGAGAAGAGAAGAATAATTTAGATAGAGAAGAGAAGAGAAGAATAAGTTAGATAGAGAAGAGAAGAGAAGAATAAGTTAGATAGAGAAGAGAAGAATAAGTTAGATAGAGAAGAGAAGAATAAGTTAGATAGAGAAGAGAAGAGAAGAATAAGTTAGATAGAGAAGAGAAGAATAAGTTAGATAGAGAAGAGAAGAATAAGTTAGATAGAGAAGAGAGAGAAGAATAAGTTAGAAAGAGAAGAGAAGAGAAGAGAAGAGAAGAGAGAGAAGAGAAGAGAAGAGAAGAAGAGAGAAAGAGAAGAGTTAAGAGAAGAGAAGAGAAGAGAAGAGAAGAAAAGAGAAGAGAAGAGAAGAGAAGAGAAGAGAAGAATAAGTTAGATAGAGAAGAGAAGAATAAGTTAGATAGAGAAGAGAAGAATAAGTTAGATAGAGAAGAGAAGAATAAGTTAGATAGAGAAGAGAAGAGAAGATAAGAATAAGTTAGATAGAGAAGAGAAGAGAAGAATAATTTAGATAGAGAAGAGAAGAATAAGTTAGATAGAGAAGAGAAGAATAAGTTAGATAGAGAAGAGAAGAATAAGTTAGATAGAGAAGAGAAGAATAAGTTAGATAGAGAAGAGAAGAATAAGTTAGATAGAGAAGAGAAGAATAAGTTAGATAGAGAAGAGAAGAATAATTTAGATAGAGAAGAGAAGAATAAGTTAGATAGAGAAGAGAAGAGAAGATAAGAATAAGTTAGATAGAGAAGAGAAGAGAAGAATAAGTTAGATAGAGAAGAGAAGAATAAGTTAAATAGAGAAGAGAAGAATAAGTTAGATAGAGAAGAGAAGAATAAGTTAGATAGAGAAGAGAAGAATAATTTAGATAGAGAAGAGAAGAGAAGAGAAGAATAAGTTAGATAGAGAAGAGAAGAGAAGAGAAGAATAAGTTAGATAGAGAAGAGAAGAGAAGAATAAGTTAAAAAAGAGAAGAGAAGAATAAGTCTTCTTTATTTCTTTGACCAGGCTAAATCCGAGGTCAACACCCATCTAACAATCATTCCAATTCCACCATTCTTTAGCCCACCAAATAAAACACACTGCCCTAAAGTGGCGTTAAAATGGCCACAGCAGCCATATATTATAAATAACATACCGTATAAAATTTTTAAATAACAAAATGATGAATCTTATCAGGTTGAAAGTCCTTGCAGGCACCATAAAACCTTCTGTCTGTGGCACCATCTCAGCTGACCCCAGACATGTACTGGTCTACAACTACTCGGTCACTATGAGTTGACCAGACCAACTAGAGGACAGGACATCAAATATGGGTCCCCACCATTTTCCAAAAGCACCAAATTTAAACCACCTTAAATAACCCTAAACTGCCACCTTCTGCTACAACCCAAATCCAGGCCATCCAAATATGGTGGGAGGGAGGGACACAAAGACATCGGATGTCAGCCCACTTCTTTTGAGCAATCCAGTAAGTGCCTTTACTTTTATTTTTTAACCACTTAAGGACCGGAAGGATTTACCCCCTTCCTGACCAGGCCATTTTTTTTTTGCGATTCGGCACTGCGTCGCTTTAACTGACAATTGCGAAGTCGTGCAACTTTGTACCCAAACAAAATTTACGTCCTTTTTTTCCCACAGACATCGAGGCTGCCGGCCACCCAGGATCGGCTCCAGCAATCGGCTCCAGCATTGCGCAACACATGCGTGTGCCCCCTATCTCTCTTAAAGCCGTGCTAACCTGCCACCGGTGGTGGCCCGTGCAACAAACGCCGCCCCCCTATCCCTACTGCCGCCTCCCTATGCACCATGCGCCGGATGCCAGATGCATGGACTCCTATGGCGGGGGTGGGAGGGGGTGTATTTTTTTGAAGCACCTGATTAGAGCCAGAGGTTCTAATAGGCTTCAGATAAGGGTGGGCCCGGGGCGCAGAGAGCACGCCCTGATCCCACCCAATTTTTTGACCATAGCAAATGAATATTCGCTATTTTTACACCGCATTGCCTCCCCATCAATCTGGAGGCAGGTCAGTGAGACCTGTCTCCTGATTGGCCAAAGTGCCAGGCATCCCTATATGCTCATCCCTTTGGTGGAAATGGGACAGAGCGGAGGAAGCTGACTGGAGAGGAGACGCAGGAGAAGAGGACACCTTACCAAGGTAAGCACCGGTCCTCCTGCACAGGTTGTCCCGCGATCCATCCGCAGGGGGTGGGTGTGAGTGGGATGGCACAGTGGCAGCTTTTGATGGCCACAGTGGCTGCAATCAATGTCACAGTGGTAGCATTTGAGGGCACAGTGGCAGTGTTTGATGGGCACAGTGGCTGCGTTTGATGGGCACAGTGGCAGTTTCATGGGCACAGTGGCAGCATTTCATGGGCACAGTGGCTGCAATCGATGTCACAGTGGTAGCATTTGAGGGCACAGTGGCAGTGTTTGATGGGCACAGTGGCTGCGTTTGATGGGCACAGTGGCAGTTTCATGGGCACAGTGGCAGCGTTTGATGGGCACAGTGGCTGCAATCGATGTCACAGTGGTAGCATTTGAGGGCACAGTGGCAGTGTTTGATGGGCACAGTGGCTGCGTTTGATGGGCACAGTGGCAGTTTCATGGGCACAGTGGCAGCATTTGATGGCACAATGGCAGCGTTTTGGCACAGTGGCAGCGTTTCATGGGCACAGTGGCTGCAATTGATGGCACAGTGGCAGCATTTGAGGGCACAGTGGCTGCGTTTGATGGGCACAGTGGCAGAGTTTGATGGCACAGTGGCAACCTTTGATGGGCACAGTGGCAGTATATGATGGGCACACTGGCAGCATTTGATGGGCACACTGGCAGCATATGATGGGCACACTGGCAGCATATGATGGGCACACTGCCAGCTTTTGATGGCACAGTGGCAGCATTTGATGGCACAGTGGCTGCAATTGATGGGCACAGTGGCAGCATTTGAGGGCACAGTGGCAGTGTTTGATGGGCACAGTGGCTGCGTTTTATGGGCACAGTGGCAGCATTTGATGGCACAGTGGCAGTGTTTAATGGGCACGGTGGCAGCATTTGATGGCACAGTGGCTGCGTTTGATGTGCACAGTGGCTGCATTTGATGTGCACAGTGGCAGCGTTTGATGGCACAGTGGCAGCCTTTGATGGGAACAGTGGCAGCATTTGATGGCACAGTGGCAGTGTTTGATGGCACCATGGTTGTAATCGATGGGCACAGTGGCAGCATTTGATGGCACAGTGGCAGCGTTTTATGGCACAGTGGTTGTAATTGATGGGCACAGTGGCAGCATTTGATGGGCACAGTGGCTGTATTTGATGCATACAGTGGCTGCATTTGATGGGCACAGGGGCTGCATTTGATGCATACAGTGTCTGCATTTGATGGGCACAGTGGCTGCATTTGATGGGCACAGTGGCAGCGTTTGATGGCACAGTGGCAGCGTTTGATGGCACAGTGGCAGCGTATGAGGGCACAGTGGCAGCGTTTGATGGGCACAGTGGCTGCAATTGATGGCACAGTGGCAGCATTTGAGGGCACAGTGGCAATGTTTGATGGGCACAGTGACTGCATTTGATGGGCACAGTGGCAGAATTTGATGGCACAGTGGCAGTGTTTCATGGGCACAGTGGCAGCATTTGATGGCACAATGGTAGCGTTTGGGCACAGTGGCTGCGTTTGATGCGCACAGTGGCAGTGTTTGATGGCACAGTGGCAGCCTTTGGTGGGAACAGTGGCAGCATTTGATGGCACAGTGGCAGTGTTTGATGGTACCGTGGTTGTAATTGATGGGCACAGTGCAGCATTTAATGGCACAGTGGCAACGTTTCATGGCACAGTGGTTGTAATTGATGGACAGTGGCAGCATTTGATGGCACAGTGGCTGCGTTTGAGGGCACAGTGGCAGCAATTGATGATTTTGTTTCAAAAGTTTTTTGCGCCCCCCCCCCCAAATTTTGAGCTGGTCGGCAAGCGATTAAACAAGTTAACTCCATACTGCCTGGTTCCCCTTCTGTCCAGTCAAGTAGGCCCTGTGCTTGATCCACTTCCCTCATAGCTCTAATAAAATCAGCCCCATCATCTCTATTAGATCTCACACCCTTGTTCTTCCTGCCCCCGTACACAGCTGACCACAGTTTGCAGACACAGAGAAGCACAGTGGCAGCATTTGATGGCACAATGGCAGCGTTTTGGCACAGTGGCAGCGTTTCATGGGCACAGTGGCTGCAATTGATGGCACAGTGGCAGCATTTGAGGGCACAGTGGCTGCGTTTGATGGGCACAGTGGCAGAGTTTGATGGCACAGTGGCAACCTTTGATGGGCACAGTGGCAGTATATGATGGGCACACTGGCAGCATTTGATGGGCACACTGGCAGCATATGATGGGCACACTGGCAGCATATGATGGGCACACTGCCAGCTTTTGATGGCACAGTGGCAGCATTTGATGGCACAGTGGCTGCAATTGATGGGCACAGTGGCAGCATTTGAGGGCACAGTGGCAGTGTTTGATGGGCACAGTGGCTGCGTTTTATGGGCACAGTGGCAGCATTTGATGGCACAGTGGCAGTGTTTAATGGGCACGGTGGCAGCATTTGATGGCACAGTGGCTGCGTTTGATGTGCACAGTGGCTGCATTTGATGTGCACAGTGGCAGCGTTTGATGGCACAGTGGCAGCCTTTGATGGGAACAGTGGCAGCATTTGATGGCACAGTGGCAGTGTTTGATGGCACCATGGTTGTAATCGATGGGCACAGTGGCAGCATTTGATGGCACAGCGGCAGCGTTTTATGGCACAGTGGTTGTAATTGATGGGCACAGTGGCAGCATTTGATGGGCACAGTGGCTATATTTGATGCATACAGTGGCTGCATTTGATGGGCACAGGGGCTGCATTTGATGCATACAGTGTCTGCATTTGATGGGCACAGTGGCTGCATTTGATGGGCACAGTGGCAGCGTTTGATGGCACAGTGGCAGCGTTTGATGGCACAGTGGCAGCGTATGAGGGCACAGTGGCAGCGTTTGATGGGCACAGTGGCTGCAATTGATGGCACAGTGGCAGTGTTTGAGGGCACAGTGGCAATGTTTGATGGGCACAGTGACTGCATTTGATGGGCACAGTGGCAGAATTTGATGGCACAGTGGCAGTGTTTCATGGGCACAGTGGCAGCATTTGATGGCACAATGGTAGCGTTTGGGCACAGTGGCTGCGTTTGATGCGCACAGTGGCAGTGTTTGATGGCACAGTGGCAGCCTTTGGTGGGAACAGTGGCAGCATTTGATGGCACAGTGGCAGTGTTTGATGGTACCGTGGTTGTAATTGATGGGCACAGTGCAGCATTTAATGGCACAGTGGCAACGTTTCATGGCACAGTGGTTGTAATTGATGGACAGTGGCAGCATTTGATGGCACAGTGGCTGCGTTTGAGGGCACAGTGGCAGCAATTGATGATTTTGTTTCAAAAGTTTTTTGCGCCCCCCCCCCCCCCCAAATTTTGAGCTGGTCGGCAAGCGATTAAACAAGTTAACTCCATACTGCCTGGTTCCCCTTCTGTCCAGTCAAGTAGGCCCTGTGCTTGATCCACTTCCCTCATAGCTCTAATAAAATCAGCCCCATCATCTCTATTAGATGTCACACCCTTGTTCTTCCTGCCCCCGTACACAGCTGACCACAGTTTGCAGACACAGAGAAGCTCTCAGGTCTCACTACCTCTTCTCCTTCAGATGCAGAAACCACAGAACATCATATGAGAGCAGAGACACCATGGAGGAGGACGCTGAGTCTGTCCAGAGGAGCGCTCAGAAAGCAGGTAACCTGGGGAGGGATGGAGGTAACACAGTGGGTACAGAGGGCCGACAGCTGTAGTCTATCATAGGGGACAACGCTGTGCTGAACCCCAGATTGGCCAATCACAGATCAGCTACTGGGAGGTGTGAGTAGTTGATGGAGGTTTTTGCTGAAGGTCACCTCTTCTCCTTGTACTGCGCTATAAACAGAACTGTACAGATGGGGAAGTTATTAGAACCTTTATGTATACGTAATATCTTCCCATCAAATGATCTAATTCTTCTCTGTGAGTGCTGGCTGTGAGGATTTAATTGAATATATTGGTATTAGGTTAACCACTTCAGCTCTGGAAGGTCCCCCCCCCTTTCATGACCAGCCCATTTTTTTGCGATACAGCACTGCATTACTTTAACTGACCATTGCACGGTTCTGCGACGCTGTACTCAAAATAAAATTGATGTTCTTTTTTTTTCCACTAATAGAGCTTTCTTTTGGTGGTATTTGATCACCTCTGCGGTTTTTATTCTACAAACAAAAAAAAGAGCGACAATTTTGAAAACAAAAACAATATTTTTTTTTATTTTCTGGTATAAAACATCCAATAAAAAAAAAGGAATAGCTTCTTACTCATCGTCATCTTTCGATGGAACCAGGCAAGGATGCCCTTTATCCCCCCTCCTTTTCATTCTTGGTCTGGAACCCCTAGCTGCAGCCATTTGCATCCAACCTGATATACGGGGAGTTCTGCTGAGCCAAAAAGAATATAAGCTGTCCCTGTTTGCAGATGATGTCCTTTTGACTCTGACTAGGCCTCATATCTCTCTCCCTAATCTTATAGCTTTGTTGAAGGACTTCAGCTCTATATCTGGATATAAAATCAATGCAAGTAAAACAGAAGCTCTACCTCTACACATCCCGCCTTCAGATCTCATCATTCTCAAACAAAAGGACTCTTTTCATTGGTGTCCAGACTCCCTCAAATATCTAGGTGTAAACATAACCTCCTCGTACTCAACTTTATATCAAGCTAACTATCCCCCACTCTTTCGGGACATTGACCGGCTCTTGCGACAATGGGATATTTATCCCATTTCTCTCTTGGGCCGCATCAATGTCCTGAAGATGTCTATAATGCCAAGACTCCTTTACCTATTTGACACCCTCCCGATTTCTATTCCCATGTCACAACTTAAAGCCATGCAGAGAGCATTTCTTAACTTCATCTGGCACTATAAAGCACATAGGATTGCAAGCTCAGTAATGTTTGCCCCCAAGTCACGGGGCGGATTGGGAGCCCCAGATCTCATTAAATATTATTTTGCCACACATCTTAAAACAATTATCAGTTGGTCCTCCAGAATGGCACCCAACATATGGGGAGAGATTGAAATGAGCATCACTAGACCGGTACATCCCTGTGCCATGACCTGGGCAGATCTAAACTCTTCCATAAGCCAACTTAGAAACATATGCCTAGGCCCAATGTTATTCTCTCTTGCCCTATGGAATAAATGCTCCCGTCAGTTCTCTCTTGCAACCCCGTGTCCTCCGCTGTTAAATGTGCTGTTCAATCCCGATATCCCTGACAGCCTATCATACAATGGAATGCTTCCATGGACACAGGCAGGCATTTTCCAGCTTTGAAACATTGTACATCCCCTCACCCATACACTTCTACCCTTTGAAGAATTGCAAAAGAAATACCAGATACCTAAACAATTATTTTACTTCTACCTTCAGATTAGACACTGCTTTGCCTCTAAATCCTCTACTTTAGGCCTTGATAGACCTGTTTGAAGCCCTATGTGCTCAAGGACCGTATCAAACACATCTCATTACTCTTTCTGAGCTTGCACCCATAGCTGAAGGTGGGGATATTTACTTTGTTATTCTGTTGGGTCACATGAATGATCATACGTTCTTTTATTTGTTCTTGTTCCTATTATACTGATCTATATGTGAATATTGACCATGTGATGTCTGTTTATCTACGATGTATGTGACATATACTGACACCTCCCATTCTTATATGCAAAAACAGTCCCAGTGAGTGAATCCCTCTATCCCTCTCCCTCAGTGGCAGAAGATTTGGGAGGCTATTTCCAAATCATCACAATGTGTGGAACAAAAAGAGACGGCTTATAAAATATTATTTTTCTGGTATAAAACCCCTGAAATTTTGCATAAAAACGATCCCAAGTCTCCTCAAGTATGTTGGAGATGCCGAGGAGACATTGGCTCGCTCCACATTTTTTGGGACTACCCCCTGGTACGCCCATTTTGGATAGCCATTCAGACCTTTATATGGGACTTGTTTGGTGTCTCCCTTCCACTGGATCCTGTCCACATTCTGTTAGGTCTGCCGATCCCTGGCCTCTCTAAATATGCTCAAAAATTGGCCACCTTTATTTTACTTGCTGAAAAATGGGCTATACCCTTGTGATGGCTTTCCCCCTCCCAGCCTTCTCTCTCACAGGTCCTACAAAGGAGCAGATCTGTAGAATGGAACGCCTTACTGCAATAATACATGATACCCTCAATTTTCCAAAATCTGGGATCTGTGGGATCATTCGGAACTTAATCCTGGTATTAGTTCCTTATCCCCCGCTGATGTACCACTCCCCTGAAATGCCCACCCATTGGGTACCCATTTATCTGCCTGATGTTCTTTTATCGTGTTTTTTTTTTTTTTTAATTTCCCTTTATCTGACCCTCCTCATTTACTTTTATATAGCTTAAGTCTAGATTAGATTTTCATTATATTGGTAGCGATGTGACTGCTTTAAAAAAAAATAAAAAAATCTTTTTTCACTGAAGGGCCCACCCACTGCCGCCTGTTCTGCCACTGAGGGGCCCATCGCCACCGCCTGTTCTGCTACTGAGGGGCCCACCCACCACCGCCCGTTCTGGCACTGAGGGGCCCACCTGCCACAGCCCGTTCTGCCACTGAGGGGCCCACCCACCGCTGCTTGTTCTGCCACTGAGGGGCCCATCTGCCACTGCCTGTTCTGCCACTGACGGGCCCACCCACCACCGCCTGTTCTGCTACTGAGGGTCCCACCCACCACCGCCCGTTCTGTCACTGAGGGGCCCACCTGCCACCGCCCGTTCTGCCACTGAGGGGCCCACCTGCCGCCGCCTTTTCTGCCACTGAGGGGCCCACCTGCCACTGCCCATTCTGCCACTGAGGGGCCTACCCGCCGCCGCCTGTTCTGCCACTGAGGGGCCCACCCGAAACCGCTCATTCTGCCACTGAGGGGCCCACCCGCCACCACCCGTTATGCCACTGAGGGGCCCACCTGCCGCTGCCCATTCTGCCACTGAGGAGCCTACCCGCCGCCTGTTCTGCCACTGAGGGGCACATCCACCGCCGCCCATTCTGCCACTGAGGGGCCCGCCAGCCGCCATTCATTCTGCCACTGTAAAGGGTCCGCCCACCCCTCTCACCACTGTAGGAGGGGGGGTGGCCGACCCCAGTTCACCTTTGATGGGAGGCTAAGCACTGTCACTGCAGACCGTCCCGCAGCCATGTAGGGAAGAGACACAGAATGAGAAAGTCAGCTGACCAGCTTACGAACAATAGAGAGAAGAGGGGAGATCTCCTCTCTGTGAGGAGACAGCAGAGGAGGCACGTGGATAGATATACTATACGAGTAAATCGACTGACAAAGTAAGCGAGAAGAAATTGCCAGTGCAACTGATCCTGTCCTCCCCCTACTCCTTGTTTACTTTTATCTCCCCTGAACTATATAGCTTAAGTCTAGATTTTCGTTATATTGGTGGCGATGTGACTGCTTTAAAAAAAAAAAAAAAAAGAAAAATCTTTTTTCAGATATGATATAAGTTGTTTACAAAACTTCAGTGTTTCTACACATGTTTTTGTTTGTATGGAAAAAATTTTTTAATAAAAATCACAATTTAAAAAAAAAAGAAAAAAGTAAAAAATCGAATTTCTTTATCAGTTTAGTCCAATATGTATTCTGCTACATATTATTGGTGAAAAAAATCTCAATAAGCATATATTGATTGGTAACAAAAGTTATCACGTCTACAATATATTTATTGATGTTGTTTTTTTTTTCTAGTAATGGAGGTGATCAGCAACTTATAGACTGTGACATTGCGGCAGACAAATCAGACATTAGCTGACACTTTTGACACTTTTTTGGGGACCAGTAACACCAATACAGTGGTCAGTGCTAAAAAAAATATGCACTGTCACTTTACTAATGACACTGGCCTGGAAGGGGTTAACATCAGAGGCGATCAAAGGGTTAAGTATGTGCCTAGGGAGTGCTTGCTAATTGTGTGGGGGCAGGTGCTTTATCTGTAAGAAGACAGAGATCCGTGTTCCTGCTTAGCAGAAACACAAGATCTCCATTTTCTTCTGTCACAGAACGGCGATCTGCCTTGTTTTCATCGGCAGACCGCCATTCTGTCTGCCTCGGGAATGATGGGCGGGTCTGCCGGAACCTGCTGATTGGCTCCTGCTGTGTCTAATCACAGTTTGTTTGCGCCCTAGGCCTTGGAAGAGTGAAATCACGTACAGGTCCATGATTTCGCCCCGGAGGGCCGCTGCCCCGCAGTATATGTACGTAAGGTGGTCGGCAAGGGCTTAATTATGATTTTGGGTAATGGGAGAGAAAGTTGTGTACTATTTGCATTTTGGGAGTTCGATTTTCTGTTATTTTTCAATCTGTGTAATTTATTCTATGTTGTAATTTATTTGGTAGTAATTGCTGTTATTGGTGATTAGATTGTGTCTTGTTCCATTCGTTATTGTGATCTTGTGTTGTCTTTGTTAAATGTAACGGTATCTTAATAATTTCCCTTTGGGATTAATAAAGTATTCTGAATCTGAATTACAGGGGAACTAAAGGGAGGATACTCACTTACCCAAGGCTCCCTTTGCCGGCACTGGCACTTTCCTCTGTATGCCGAGTTTTATCCATCTTCATTGGCCAGTGCGGAATGACGTCACTCCTGCGCATGCGCAGTAGCTGGTCGTACTGGGACACAGGATTGGACTGGCTGCTGTAGACTTGGCAGCACACGCTCAGCCCAGTTTACAGTCCAGGGATCGCTGTGAGCAGGCAGGTAGGTATATCGTATTGCTGAAGAGACATTGCATGTCTCTTCTGCAATAAAATGCCTGCCTGCTTATAGTGTATCATAATAGAACTTGAAAACCACTACGAATTAGACCATCGGCAATCGTTAGCCACCCCCGTCACTTAGAACGTTTTCTGTCCATGAGATCGGAGCAGTCATATCTACTATTCAGTGGCAGAACTACCAGGGTCGCAGCAGTTGCACTTGCCACTGGGCCCTGAAGTTCCACCACTGTGGGGGGCTCGCCGGCCCGTTCCGCCACTGAGGGGCCCACCTGCTGCCACCGCCCGTTCTGCCACTGAGGGGCCCACCTGCCGCCTGTTCTGCCACTGAGGGGCCCACCTGCCGCCGCACGTTCTGCCACTGAGGGGCCCACCCGCCGCCGCATGTTCTGCCACTGAGGGGTCCACCCGCCACCGCCTGTTCTGCTACTGAGGGGCCCACCCGCCACCACCTGTTCTGCCACTGAGGGGCCCACCTGCCACCGCCCGTTCTGCCACTGAGGGGCCCACCTGCCGCCGCCTGTTCTGCCACTGAGGGGCCCACCCGCCACCGCCTGTTCTGCCACTGAGGGGCCCACCCGCCACCGCCTGTTCTGCCACTGACGGTCCCACCTGCCACCGCCTGTTCTGCCACTGAGGAGCCCACCCGCCGCCGCCTGTTCTGCCACTGAGGGGCCCACCCGCCACTGCTCATTCTGCCACTGAGGGGCACATCCACCGCCGCCCATTCTGCCAGTGAGAGGCCCACCTTCCACCGCCCTTTCCGCCACTGAGGGGTCCACCTGCCGCCTCCTGTTCTGCCACTGAGGGGCCCACCTACCGCCGCCCGTTCTGCCACTGAGGGGCCCACCACCGCCGCCTGTTCTGCCACTGAGGGGCCCACCTGCCACCGCTCATTCTGTCACTGAGGGGCACATCCACGGCTGCCCTTTCTGTCACTGATGGGCCCACCTGCCACCGCCCGTTCTGCCACTGAGGGGCCCACATGCCACTGCCCATTCTGCCACTGAGGGGACTACCCGCCGCCGCCTGTTCTGCCACTAAGGGGCACATCCACCGCCGCCCATTCTGCCACTGAGGGGCCCGCCAGCCGCCATTCGTTCTGCCGCTGTAAGGGGTCCGCCCGCCCCTCTCACCACTGTAGGAGGAGGGGTGGCCGAACCCAGTTCACCTTTGATGGAAGGCTAAGCACTGTCACTGCAGACCACCCTGCAGCCATGTAGGGAGGAGACACAGAATGAGAAAGTCAGCTGACCAGCTTACGAACAATAGAGAGAAGAGGGGAGATCTCCTCTCTGTGAGGAGACCCCATGACAGCAGAGGCATCCCTGGAGGCACGTGGAGAGATATACTGAGGGGAATCGACTGACAAAGTAAGTGAGAAGAAATTGCCAGTGCAACTGATCCTGTCCTCCCCCACTGCTGCCTCTCACTGATCCCATCCCCCCACCACAATCTCATCCCTATCCCCCCATCACCACTGTCACGGATCTCATCCCTATCCCCCTATCACCTCTGTGGCAGGGGTGATGGGGGATAGGAATGAGATCAATGGCAGTGGTGATGGGGGGTAGGTTTGATATTGGTGGGGGGGAGGATGGCACAACCCCTGCCACTAATCTCATCCTCCCACCACCAATCTCATCCCTATCCCCCCATCACCACTGCCACTGATCTCACCGACCTCACCACCACCACTGATCCCACCCCCCCACCACCACAGCTGTCACTGATCACACCCCACTCACCATCACCACCACTGATAAACACAGTTGTCACTGATCCAGTAATGGAACTAACCGCAAAGGTCACACTTGCAATCAGGCCCTGGCGTTCTGCCACTGTGGGGGGCTAAGAGGGCAGGACTGGTGGCCAGTCTGTGCTGTAAAAACCAAACACTTTTCTCCTGTCTGTATGTCCATGACAGGAGGAGAGTGCTATGGCTGTGCTGTAGTTGAAAGTATTATGGGGGCACTCTGGCAGGGGATGTAAAGGGGCACTCTGGAGGCACTAAGGGGGTACTCTGAAGGTACTATGGGGCACTCTGGAGCATGCACCGCCAAACCCGCCATTAAAAAAATGACTTTTTTATGGCGCACATTTTTTACTTCACTCCTACATCAGTGCCCCCAGAGTGCCCCCCTACATTAGTGTCTCCAGAGTGCCCCCCTACAATAGTGTCTCCAGAGTGCCCCCCTACATTAGTGTCTCCAGAGTGCCCCTCTACATTAGTGTCTCCAGAGTGCCCCCCTACATTAGTGTCTCCAGAGTGCCTCCCTACATTAGTGTCTCCAGAGTGCCCCCCTACATTAGTGTCTCCAGAGTGCCCCCCTACATTAGTGTCTCCAGAGTGCCCCTCTACATTAGTGTCTCCAGAGTGCCCCCCTACATTAGTGTCTCCAGAGTGCCCCCCTACATTAGTGTCTCCAGAGTGCCCCCCTACAATAGTGTCTCCAGAGTGCCCCCCTACATTAGTGTCTCCAGAGTGCCCCCCTACATTAGTGTCTCCAGAGTGCCCCCCTACAATAATGTTTCCAGAGTGCCCCCCTACATTAGTGTCTCCAGAGTGCCCCCCTACATTAGTGTCTCCAGAGTGCCCCCCTACATTAGTGTCTCCAGCGTTCCCCCCTACATTAGTGTCTCCAGCGTGCCCCCCTACATTAGTGTCTCCAGAGTAAAGGACCCTGGGATCAGTGGAAAGGGCCCCAGGCTCCGAGAAGGAGGGGGGAGTCAGGGGGGCTTAATTTTTTTGCACCGAGGCCCTGAAGGTTCTAGTTATGCCTTTGCTACTATTCCCAAAGAACTGAAATACACAGAGATTTTTTATTCCTCACACACTCAGCAATTTTAATATAATTTTACAGTAAAATGAAATAAGCGACGAAGATATGAGTCCAATGTTTTTTTTTCCCCCTTCTTAGTAAATAGAAGGTTTTTGCAGTTATTTGCAATATCTGTTAACATTAAAAAATGATCCAGTACAATGTTGGATAGCGGTGGACTAACTTTTTATTTATCACAATTTCATGCAAAGGGAAAATATCTTTAACGTATTAACTGTGCAAATGTGGATTTATAAATCAGATTTATATGTGATGTAATGCAAACACCCTAAAAACCCCTCACACATCACCTCAACCAACCAAAAGCCTCATTGAATCCAACAATTTTGCCAAAAACACCATCATCCAGCCCAAAATGTTCTCACACTTATGCCCCGTACACACGAACGAAATTCCGCCAGCAAAACTCAGATGAGAGCTTTTGGTCGAAAAATGTGACCGTGTGTACGCTCCATCGGACTTTTGCTGGCGGAATTCCAGCCAGCACAAGATTGAGAGTAGGTTCTCTATTTTTCGGTCGGAAAAAGTTCCTATCCGAAAATGCGATCGCCTGTATGCAAATCCGACGTGCAAAAAAACATGCATGCTTTGAAACAATTTGTTGCATGCGCGGAAGCACTGAACTTCATTTTTTTGGCTTGTCGTAGTCTTGTATACGTCACCGCGTTCTTGACGGTCAAAAGTTCAGAGAACTTTTGTGTGACTGTGTGTATGCAAGGCAAGCTTGGGTGGAATTCCGTCAGAAAAATCTTGGATTCTTGAATTCCGCTTGTGTGTACGGGGCATTCGGGTTGAGCTGAACTTCCTTGGGTTTAGATCAAACGGGGTGCAGCAAGCTTCAAAAAAGTTTGGATACCAGAACTCGAACCTCATTGAAATTAACAGGAGCTGAATTTGAAAAATTAAAAATTTCAGTTTTCTGGGCCAATAGGCAAGGTGGTGTCAAAACAATAGCACTGACATGGGGTGTGCTTTGTATATTTGGAAAAAAAAGAGTGGGGGTACCCCTAAAAATCTATACCAGACCCTTCTTCTAAACATGCAAGCCTAGCTGGCTGGGAAAGGTGGAACAGGCATGTACCCCTCAAAAACACCCCAAATCACAAGCCCGCAACATGGGGGTTGAGGAGAACCCTGGCAAAGCACCTTGTCCCCATGTTGATTTCCCACAACCCTGGCTAGGTTATTGTGGTGGTTTGTGGGCAGTGGGCTTTTGGGGATCTTGAAGCCCTATTTAAAAATTAGCGAAAGCCAGATACCCCCCCCCCCCACGTGAATGTGTAAGGGGTGCATAATAAAAAGCTGTAACCTAGAAATAAAGACACCCAAAAAATAGACTTGTTGTAATGCTCACAGCCCAGCAACTCTCTGGAATTAAAAACCCAACAGACTTGGTCACACAAATCTACTCTCTGTGCTGTCATCAGCTATATATGGGAAGGGGTGGGTATAGTCATGACATCATTGGCCAAATATGGACATGGCCATGTGTCACCACTATCCCTGTCCCTTTTATTACATGTCCGGGGATTCCCAGCCATGTAAGTCAATGGTGTCAGTGACATCAGCAGTTGCTAGGGACACAGCAAGTACCAGCACTTGCCGCTTCCTTAGCAACCATTGACAGTGTGAAGCTATCATACATGAATGCAGTAGAAATACTGCTCCTTTACATGATGTTCGGCTCCCGCAGTATAGGAGGTGGAATGGCAGAAGTTCAAGTATTGTTCTGAATGCCCAAACAGCCAAAATTCAGTCTGATGGTACGTATACCTACTCACAACTCAAATCTTGCTCCCAGCCCAAACTCCTTCATCCAAACCATAACCTTTACTCAAACTAAAGTCCTCAAACCCCCTTAATCAGTATACATTAGTCATCCAGTCTTAAATCACCACCCAACCCACAATCTTGTATTCAAGACTCCCTTATCTACAGGGGGGTGCGGTGAGGTGAGTGACTGGTGAGGCACCGGCTAGTATCAGAGCCAGATACACACAGGTTAGATACGCCGCAAACGTTAGAGCGAGAGCAATAATTCTAGCACTGGACCTCCTCTGTAACTCTAAACATGTAACCTGTAATCATTTTTAAAGCGTTGCCTGTGGAGATTTTTATGTACCAAAGTTTGGTGCCATTCCACCAGTGTGCGCAATTTTAAAGCGTGACATGTTAGGTATCTATTTACTCGGTGTATCATCTTTCACATTATAGAAAAAAATTTGGGGCTAACTTTAGTGGTTTTTTTTTGTTTTTTTTTATTCTCATGAAACAGTTTTTTTCCAAAAAAAAAGTATGAAAAATTGCTGTGCAAATACCTTGTTACTTAAAAAGTTGCAACGACTGCCATGTTATGTTTGGGTGTTCTGAGTAATTTTCTAGCAAAATTTTCTACCAAAAAAATGATGACTTTTACATGTAGGGGAGAAGTGTCAGAATTGGTCTGGGTGGGAAGGGGTAATTACCATTAGTAATATACAAATAATTATTATATATTGTTTTTAAGGTAATTTAATATATTTTCAAAATCTGTACTCAAGCAGGTGACTTAACGGACAAATTACTGAAGTTTAAAGTTATAACTTCCAACCAGTAATTTCCCAGTAAATAGATAAATAATAAATTATTATATTATAACATATACTGTCATGCCTTTGCAAGTGTTTCTTATGCTCTTTTGTTTATTTGTTGAATATGCTAATGGTATGTAAAGTAAATTGTAATATTGCCATCTAGTGGCTCTTTTACATACTTAGTATCTATAAATAATTTACTGAAGGTAGATAGAGATTGTTGCTTAAAAGCCACAGTAGCTTCCCATAATTCCTGTGGACTATACCACGAGGTCTGAGAGACAGCCCCCAGTAGATATCTTCCATCTTCTCCAGAGGACTTCACACCTATTCTGCTGCAATTCTAATGTCAGCCTAACGGAAACATTGCCGGTATATTTATAACCCCTTTCCCTAGTTAGGCTAGTGTGTTAGGACTATATATTTGTATATTGTGTATACTGATTGTATGTTATTTCCTTTATTTTAGTTTTACTCTAACTTCCCTGCAATAAAAGTTGAAAGAAGGACCTTGCGCTTGCCTCAATGAGTTGTTAAGGGAGGAGAGTTAGCTGTCTGTCTAATTATACCTCCGCCACGTATAGTGAGGGCAGAACATATACAGCATAATGATATATGATTTAGCTTGTACCTTTTTTAGCAGGCAGCAGATTCTCATTCTCCCTCTTAACAGTGAGAGAAAAACATGGGATTGTGGGTAAACCTTATACACATAAACACATGTTTTTTTCCTTCTAGTTAAGAGGGCTGGGCTGGAAGGGAGAATTCGTCTTTTAGACACTCCCCCTTCCATGACACTGCAGTGAGAGGACAGCCTCCACTGCAGCATTTTTATTGGATTATTACAGCTTGGACCAATGGTGCTTAATCATTGGTCCAAGGCTCCAAGCTGTCCATTGAGCTCAGTGCTTCTGACAAGAAGTGAGGAGAGGCTCCGTGAGCTCATCCTCTCAGTCTGCTGCAGAGTGTATTTAAACTGGCCGCTCTGTATGCAGCTTCTGACAGGCTGCACAAGAAGCCCCGCGTCTGCGGAACTATAGGTGACAGGAGCCCAGGTGGTGGGGTAGGACTTCAGCTACCTACCCCCCAAATTTAGGGTCTCTGTGACCCCAGTTCACCGAGCTGCGACCCTCAAAGCTCAATCATTTTTTTTGTGGGTTTTTTTATGTTCATGGCTCTGCCTCCCCTGACTGGACGTCCCTGCTTATCTAAGCCAAACCTCTTCTCCAAGACGCCCTTACCCAAATATTATCCAAGGTACACTTAAAACAGAGTTCCACGCAAAAATGGAACTTCCGCTTTTCGGAACCCTCCCCCCTCCGGTGTCACATTTGGCACCTTTCAGGGGGGAGGGGGGTGCAAATACCTGTCTAAGACAGGTATTTGCACCCACTTCCGGCATAGACTCCCATGGGAGTCTATGCCTCTTCCTGTCCCTCCGCGCTGTCTCCTGGGAAACACACAGCTCCCAGGAGAGAGCGGGGACCAGTTAGGATGTGCAGCGCGACTCGCGCATGCGCAGTGGGGAACCGGGAAGTGAAGCCGCAACGCTTCACTTCCTGATTCCCTCACCCAGAATGGCGGCGGCAGCTGCCGAGAACCGAGCGGGTTCTCGGCATTGCCTGCCGACATCGCTGGACCCTGGGACATTTATTAAAAGTCAGCAGCTGCAGTATTTGTAGCTGCTGGCTTTTAATATTTTTTTTGGGCGGTTTAGGTGGACCCCCCGCTTTAACTAACCCAGCCTCTTTCAGTCCAAACCTTTTTCTCATTTTCAAACACCGATATTTAGCATCAGACTCAAAGAAAGTCACAATTATTCAATCCCGATGGCGTTACACAACCAAATCTCCCCAACCAACTTAGCCGCCTCATCCAAACCACAGTGTAAGCAGGTGCTTCTAAAAAGGGGTTTTGGGTGTCAAATGTTATTTTTCGTTATTTCTCTGGGTTCTGGCTATTTTGCTGTCCCCCTGCCTGTGCATTTTAACCACCTCAGTACCGGACACTTTTACCCCCTTCCTGCCCAGGCCAATTTTCAGTCACAGTTTGAACGCCAATTACTCAGTCATGCAGCACTGTACCCAAATTAAATTTTTATTTATTTTTTTTAGAAGACAGAGCTTTCATTTGGAAGTATTTAATAACCAATATTGTTTTTTGTTTTTTTTGTTTTTTGGTAAATAAATGAAAAAGTCTAAACATTTTGAAAAGAAAATGTGTTTTTCTTTGTTTCAGTTATACAATTTTGCAAATAAATAATATTTCTTCATATGTTTAGGCCAAAATGTATTCTTCTTCATCGCTTTGTCGAAAATAACCCAAATCATTGTATATTATTTAGTCTGTAGGAAAGTTATAGTCCCCAAACTATGGGATAAATATGAAAAATTGATCAATCCTGATGTACTGATTTTTTTTGCTGTTTACATACTGTGACCATAGAAATACAGTGTTACCATAGTAACACTTTACTACTCTGAGGAAGTGATCAGGATTTTTTTTTTGCACACTATGATTGCTTATAGTGATAATCAATGCTATAAGTAACCATTTTTTGTAAATGAATTCCAATCATTCAGTGTGTACTCGTTTGAGTAGTTGTGATTGGCCACAGCTAATCACATGGCACAGATGTAATTGGCCCTGTCTGTACCGTGTGATCACTGTGACCAAATGACAGAGATCAACACAATAGTACACAATAAATAGCATGAATGGAAGCCATCTATTGTGTACAATTGTCATGTGATCTGCTGTGATTGGTCACAGCGATCACATGGTACCGGCAGCAGCAAACTGATCTGTCATCCGCTGTCACCTGTGACAGATCGAGCGGCAGCATGGCCCATGGGGCGCATGCGAGGTACAATCATGGGAGGGAATCATATGACGTCCACCCAGGATAAGAAAGCTCCCGCTGGGGCCATTATAATATGATGGCAGGGCGAGAGCTCTCATATTCTCGTTAAGCAGTTAATGTAAGGTTATTGCGCTGTTATTTGTGGCAGACCCTGCTGAGGTAGTGGACACTGAGAAGCAAGGGTTTACACTGCTGATTAGGTTTTCCTTTGCTTTCAGGGGAATACCTCCCCCTGCTGGTCACATCATATAAATAGGGGCTCACTGAGTCCTGGGGCCGGGGAGGGGGGTTCGGTTGGTGGTCCCTGCCACTCAGCACCCCTTGCAGAAGCTCAGTTGGAGTTCCTGAGGGGCCAGGACTTACATAGACGTATGCTGCCAGTTACGGATTTACTAACAGTTATAGTATATTGCTACCAAACTATGGATTTACTGCATACAATTGACTCTTGCCTTACAAAAGGCTTCTAATGGACTTTACTACCTAAATAAGGCATAACTACCTCATGTGGCACTGCAACAGGGGCACCTTGAGAACTTAGAAAATAGCTATGAGTAAGCACTTGGTGTAAGTGCGAAACGCGTCAACTATTCTTGTACCACCCCACAGTCGTGTTTTCTGTACGCCATGATCCTGTATTTTGAATAAAAAAAACAGATTTATCCATTCCGGTGTGCGGCTGTCCAGGTCTTCTTGTTCTCTTCTACTTGCATCAGCATTTATCCAGCACCTGGGGCTCTTCTCTTCCTGGAGGTAATGAGACACAAGCACCCTGGTTTTAAGCCCCTCTTTGAGTGGAGGATCCCACATTACTTTGAGAACTTTGTCAGGAATGTGTGCGGAGATTTCATGGAGAACTGTCCCTTTGTTACCTCCAACTTCTTTAGTGAAAGAACTGTATTGTTCAGTTGAACTGCCTAGTCTGTGGGTTGTAAAGGTTCCTTTAAAAAACAAAAAAACAAACATGTCATACATACCTTCTCTGTGCACAAGGGTTTTGCACAGAGTGGCCCCGATCCTCCACTTCTAAGGGTCCTAGCAGCGCTCCTGGCTTCTCCCTGCATCGAGTGCCCCCCACAGAGAGCCACATTCCATGGAGAGGCACTCGTGCGGGCGCGCTCCTGAGTCCTGATGCTGCGTCCTTTGACACAGACAGCAGGACTCGACCTTGCCCCCCCAACTCCTGTGTTACTGGATTTTATTGACAGCAGCGAGAGCTGCTAATCAATCTATTCAATGAGGAACCGAGGCAGCATCTGGAGCTGCAGTGCTTGTCCCTGTTGCTGGAACGATCGGGTTCAGGTAAGTAAAAGGGGGGCTCTGGGGGGCTGCTGAACTACAGAAGGTTTTTCACCTTAATGCATAAAATGCATTAAGGTGAAAAACCTCAAGGGTTTACAACCCCTTTAAGTCATTAAAGGGGAGCATGCATTGCATATCAAAGAACAGGGCTTATTTCAGAGGACAAAATAAGTTAGAGAAGATACAGTACAGAGGTATAAAGAGCAGAGAGCTGACCTTAGGAGGCTATATTGCCGTTGCTAATGACTACAGTACTTGTAGCCTATGCTTATGCAGCCAACCAGCCAGGAAGCAGGTGACATGGCTGAGGAGATGGAGACTCTAATAGTGAAGGGGTTTGATGCTTGGCCCCTTGTTTGGCGACCAGTTCCCTACACACTGGAACTTATTTTGCAGCACAGAGTACCTGGAACTAGCTTGAGAGTCACAAGAGTTGAAGTGAGGCCATGGAAGGAGAACAAGCATGGTATTATAGAAGTATGCTTCTTGTATACAATAGTAACATAAGGGGTCATGGTCACTGGGAGAGAGATGATGGGACTGCTGTGTTGGTGGAGACTGGTACAAGATCTGTGGTACTGGTTCAGAAATGCTGCACACCAGGAGAGTGGTAAAGTCTAACAGAAGTGTACCTGTAATGCATATGTGTCCAGAGTAGTTTGGCCATGGATTACAAAGAGTTAACAAAGCTCTCTCAGAGGAGCCTTGCTTTTAATCTAGCGTGCTGCCCATTAGGTTCACGTGACCATAGCCCTTGCCCGCCTCTGGGGGCACTAACAAGATCTTATTTCAGTTCCCCAACTGTGTGTGTTAAGCCCTGCCCACAGTTGAACTATCCAACATGCTTTCAACAGCCAAGACATCCCCACAAACCCAACCTAAGCCTATCAGCAACCAAATCTCACCTCTCAACTACTCATTCCCTAAAATCGTGTCAAAGCAATGGAATGCCATTGTAAAGATAATAAGCAGAGCTCATTATTAAACCCTTCTCATTGCTCCATGCTGAGTTCATTTATTATATCCTTCTAATTGCTCCATGAAGAGTTCATTACTATATCCTTCTCATTGCTCCATGAAGAGTTTATTACTATATCCTTCTCATTGCTCCATGAAGAGTTCATTACAATATCCTTCTCATTGCTCCACCTATTTGAGACAACATATGTACAGCATGTGCAGGGGCGTAGATAAGGTGGGAGTCAGGGGTGTTCAAACCCCCCAGGGCCAAAATGAAATGCATGGAGTCCCTGCTCTGCAGCCACACATGGCACCAGCGACATGCAGCACTGCAGTCAGTGGCACACAGAGTGTAATAATGCCACTACAGCAAGTGTAATAGATCATTAGGCATACCCGCACGCATGTTGTGGTGCACCGCCAGGCCAGTCTATTGGGCTCGGGCTGAAGCCTGACAGATCTATCACCAGGCAGCACAGTGGGAGCCGGTGGTGCGTGTAGTCCTGCCCACTATTGTATTCCCGTTGGCTTGCAATGCCACTCCCACCTTGGGCTTGGGGGAGGAGCTTTGCCTGGGCCCTGGAGCGCAGAGTGCTTGTAAAGTGCTGTGTAGCCGCCGGCCCCCCACATGGATGAACTGCTGTTGTCCTGCCCAGGTATGTCCCTCTTTCTCTTTTGGCCTAGTCTCAGGGAGTCTCAGAGGGTGTCCTCAGACTTACCACTGCTCAGACTGCTGTGCTGATGCTGGCATTCTGCTCTTCATACCAGGTAATGGTGAGTCAGTGAGAGACTGTCTGTGATTCTGTGTTGCAACTGGCAAAGTATGTGAGTGAAGCTGGCTGGGCTAAATGTTGCATTGCTTGTGTTACTGACAGTTGACTGAGGCTAAGCTGAGTTCTCTTTTGCTTGTGTTACTGACAGTCCAGCTTGGCACTGGCAAGCTTGTTGTGGTGCTCACCTGCTTTCTGGTTCATCAGTTGGCGCCACAACTTGTCTGCCAATGCCAGAGCCAGGCTGGACTTTCTGCTGCCCTCAGTGGTATGCCTTGGCCCTGTTTTACCCCTGGTTCATACATATGTGGTACAGGAAACACTGTGATCCCTGTGCGTTTCCGCACCACATTGCAATCGCACTGTGTTTTTGATCTGCTGCAGGTGTCAACTCAAAGTTAACTCCCCAAAAGAAGGTCACAAATGCAGTGTTTGTCCGAACCAGATCGCATGGTTGGTTTTAAAAAAAAAAAGGTGCTTACACTTCTTTGGTGCGATGTGGTGCGATTCAGCCCATTCAAAATGTTCTCAAATCACACCACACAGAATCGCATGCGAATTGCACAGGAATGCGATGCAGTTCCTGTGGGATTTACATGCAAACTGTAGTGTGAAACCAGGCTTACTGTGCTGATTGCGGTGCAATCAAGGCCCATTCATTTTGAGTAAGCTCAAAATGCACCAAACTCATGCCTGCCCCAATTTTGGAACCGCACTGCAACCGGTTTGCATGGTCATTTTGTGAATGCGATCTGGTGCAGGCAAACACACTGTTTTGCAACCTTAGCTTGCGGTGTCGTTAAAGTGGTTGCAAACCCTTAACAACCACTTTTTGCTACAGGTAAGTCTATAATACAGCTTACCTGTAGCTATCCTGGATAGCTCCTAAAACTGCACTGTTTAGGAGATATCCCCTGTAGCAGCATACGGCACGTCCATGCCATCGCTTCAGCTAGTGTGCCGTTACCCGCATGCACGGGAGTGACGTCATTGTGGCTCCAGCCAATCACAGTGCCGGAGCCCACGATACCCAGAAGTAACTCCAGGAGCGATGTCGCCGGCCGAAGCGGTGTACGAGGACAGCTGAGGGGAGGCTTCGATCAGGTAAGTAATTCATAATGCGCTAGTATGCTAAGCATACTAGCGCATTATGTCTTTGTCTTGCAGTTTGTTGTTATTTTTGGGGGGGATTTACAACCACTTTACGATAGCACTGACACCCACTGCAGATTGCAAGGGGGTGCGATTTGAATGAGGTGCATGAAACGTGCGTGGATTGAGGGTTTCCCGCATTGTAGTGTATCTCCGCAAATCTCCTAAGCAGTAGTGTGTTTATCCTCTGCCAGTGCAGGAAGGTGGGCAATTACACACCTTCTCGCACCCGCTTAGATGTGAACCTAGCCTCAAAAAAGTCTGTGTATTCAAGGCTGGTCATTTTTCAGTTGATTGTTTTTTTTTTTTTTTATAATTCTGTGATTAATTGAAAATTAAGCTAATGTGAACACAATGAGTGTGCTGCCTTCCACAAGATGGCGCCCTTTGTACCTGCCCAGTAAAATTGGCGATTACAGGGCGCCACCTTGTGGTAGGCAGTGCATTCCCCACTTTTTTTTAATCTGTAAAAGTAAAAAAGTCAGTGAGTTCTGTCTGACACAACATGGCGCACTTTTCACCATAATAGCCAACCTTACCGAGTAGGTGCAAAAGGCTCCATCTCCTTGTATGTAGGCAGCACACTCACTTTGCACCTATTCAGTTTGGACACTAATACTGGATAATAGCCAACCTTACTGGGCAGCGTTCATAAAAACTGGAAGAAGGAAAAAACTGAAATCAGGTTTGATTTTCTAAAGGACCTGATAAAATACAATTAAGGATGTGATTGCTTACTAGGGGCAACTCATATTGTTTTTCCTTTTTCCAGTCTTGATAATTTTGGCGCAATTTATTTTATTTAAAAAGACTTGTACTTAGTACCTGCTGCTGACCCCCAGAACAAAAAGTTATCTACGGACCTGAGTATGTGGATCTTGGTGGTGTTGAGTGCTCCTGGAAATGACCCCTACTGCCCGTCTCTGTGAAATACCTCCACACCAGGCAGAGCTCCATATTGTCTGGAGTTGTCAACTGCTCCCCACTGACTTTTACATGACTGGTGTAAAGCTGATATGTTAGCTGCCCTGACCACTACCCCCATTTACAAACCCCCCTAATTAATCTTAATTTACCAATGAAACACATAACACTGTCTGGATTAAATGGCCAACAATGTCCCATTTATTAATTCCAAACAACAAAATTGTATAAAAATAACGTTCTTATTTTAATATATATATATATATATATATATATACACAGTGGAGACGGAAAGTATTCAGACCCCCTTAAATTTTTCACTCTTTGTTATATTGCAGCCATTTGCTAAAATCATTTAAGTTCATTTTTTTCCTCATTAATGTACACACAGCACCCCATATTGTACACACAGCACCCCATATTGTACACACATCACCGCATATTGTACACACAGTACCCCATATTGTACACACAGCCCCCCATATTGTACACACTGCACCCCATATTGTACACACAGCCCCCCATATTGTACACACAGCACCCCATATTATACACACAGCACCCCATATTGTACACACAGCACCCCATATTATACACACAGCCCCCATATTGTACACACAGCACCCCATATTGTACACACAGCACCTCATATTGTACACACAGCACCCCATATTGTACACACAGCACCCCATATTGTACACACAGCACCTCATATTGTACACACAGCACCCCATATTGTACACACAGCACCCCATATTGTACACACAGCACCCCATATTATACACACAGCACCCCATATTGTACACACAGCACCCCATATTGTACACACAGCACCCCATATTGTACACACAGGACCCCATATTGTACACACAGCACCCCATATTGTACACACAGCACCCCATATTGTACACACAGCACCCCATATTGTACACACAGCCCCCCATATTGTACACACAGCCCCCCATATTGTACACACAGCACCCCATATTGTACACACAGCACCCCATAATGTACACACAGCACCTCATATTGTACACACAGCACCTCATATTGTACACACAGCCCCTCATATTGTACACACAGCACCCCATATTGTACACACAGCATCCCATATTGTACACACAGCCCCCCATATTGTACACACAGCACCCCATATTGCACACACAGCACCCCATATTGTACACACAGCACCCCATATTGACAGAAAAACACAGAATTGTTGACATTTTTGCAGATTTATTAAAAAAGAAAAACTGAAATATCACATGGTCCTAAGTATTCAGACCCTTTGCTCAGTATTTAGTAGAAGCCCCTTTTGATGAGTCTTTTTGGGAAAGATACAACAAGTTTTTCACACCTGGATTTGGGGATCCTCTGCCATTCCTCCTTGCAGATCCTCTCCAGTTCTGTCAGGTTGGGATGGTAAACGTTGGTGGAGCCATTTTTAGGTCTCTCCAGAGATGCTCAATTGGGTTTAAGTCAGGGCTCTGGCTGGGCCATTCAAACACAGTCACTAAGTTGTTGTGAAGCCAATCCTTCGTTATTTTAGCTGTGTACTTAGGGTCATTGTCTTGTTGGAAGGTAAACCTTCGGCCCAGTCTGAGGTCCTGAGCACTCTGGAGAAGGTTTTCGTCCAGGATATCCCTGTACTTGGCCGCATTCATCTTTACCTCTATTGCAACCAGTCATCCTGTCCGTGAAAAACACCCCCACAGCATGATGCTGCCACCACCATGCTTCACTGTTGGGACCATATTGGACAGGTGATGAGCAGTGCCTGGTTTTCTCCACACATACCACTTAGAATTAAGGCCAAAAAGTTCTATCTTGGTCTCATCAGACCAACAAATCTTATTTCTCACCATCTTGGAGTCCTTCAGGTGTTTTTTTTAGCAAACTCCATGCGGGCTTTCATGTGTCTTGCACTGAGAAGAAGCTTCCGTCGGGCCACTCTGCCATAAAGCCCTGACTGGTGGGGGGCTGCAGTGATGGTTGTCTTTCTACAACTTTCTCCCGTCTCCTGACTGCATCTCTGGAGCTCAGCCACAGTGATCGTTGGGTTCTTCTTTACCTCTCTCACCAAGACTCTTCTCCCCTGATAGCTCAGTTTGGCCGGACGGCCAGCTCTGGGAAGGGTTCTGGTCGTCCCAAACGTCTTCCATTTAACTATTATGGAGGCCACTGTGCTCTTAGGAACCTTAAGCGCAGCAGAAATGTTTTTTGTAACCTTGGCCAGATCTGTGCCTTGCCACAATTCTGTCTCTGAGCTCTTCAGGCAGTTCCTTTGACCTCATGATTCTCATTTGCTCTGACATGCACTGTGAGCTGTAAGGTCTTATATAGACAGGTGTGTGGCTTTCCTAATCAAGTCCAATCAGTATAATCAAACACAGCTGGACTCAAATGAAGGTGTAGAACCATCTCAAGGATGATCAGAAGAAATGGACAGCACCTGAGTTATATATATGAGTGTCACAGCAAAGGGTCTGAATACTTAGGACCATGTGATATTTCAGTTTTTCTTTTTTAATAAATCTGCAAAAATTTCAACAATTCTGTGTTTTTCTGTCAATATGGGGTGCTGTGTGTACAATATGGGGTGCTGTGTGTACAATATGGGGTGCTGTGTATACATTAATGAGGGGAAAAAAATGAACTTAAGTGATTTTGGCAAATGGCAGCAATATAACAAAGAGTGAAAATTTTAAGGGGGTCTGAATACTTTCCGCCCCCACTGTATATTTATAACCAAAAACATTTTTCTGCTGCGTCTGAGGTTCCTGAAAGAAGGTACCACTATCTCATTGGCTGACCACCACGACCACACCACAGCATCCTGGCCCCTAGCTGCAATCGATCCAGCTCAGTGACAAATGCTTACCACCTTTTTGCACCTTCAGCTCGATGACCGATAGTCCATATTACCAGATGGGGAAGGTACCCATACCAAGATAGGCCCCAACCTGTACCACACCATATATTATATATCTATATAGATCTATAGATCTATATATATCTATATAGATCTATAGATCTATATAGATATATATACAATCACCATTCCTACCTAAAGGAACCAGAGACCCCTGCCACTAGTACCTGAAACAACAGAAAGCACAGAAAAAACAGAGAGGGAGGGAAAACACTAAGTTTGTGTGTTAACTCTTACACGCTGTGCCCGAATAATAAGCCCCGCCCTATCCTCATGCTAAGAAAGACTACAGGCACAGCCCTGAGTCCCGCAGCTATACCTCCCACTTGCTGCCCACTACTGGTGCATCTAAAACAGCGTCCCCCCCAGTCATGCGGCCCCTCCACTAAAGTTCCTTCTGCTCCGGGGCTGATCTATACCATAAATAAAGGATTTGGAGAGACCCATAACCTAACATACACACTGCTCAGAATGTATCATAACCATCATTCACAGTTCTATGTTCTCTGTGTATTTCCAGGACCTTCTTCTGGGCATGTGACCCCTGATTTATCCAGCTGCTACCAGGAGGCTCCGAAGAAATCTCATTTTGCACATGTGGGCCCTATATCATCCAGAGATAGGAATGTGGCCCCTGGACTATCCTACAGTAATTGCCTTGTCCCTGCGCTGCTCATGGCATTGCTGTTGATGTGTGCCACTCTGCAGTCAGTATTGATAGTTCTCAGAGTCTCAGGTAAACAACTCCTCAGGGGTGGGGCTATTGTTTATACTGTCTATATTGAAAGAGGCCATTGGGTAAAAATACAGAGACCTTGGGCTGTAAATATAACCCAATCTTGGATAGTAGATTGCTGCTGGCTCTCATAGCTCATTTCAGAAATTGAGCATCCAATAGAGTCTCTGACATCCTAACCTCTGGTATAACGTTCTCTGGTGATACATTAAGGTCCATCTATGCTAAGAGAGCCTTGCACGCCTTCCAGGGTTGTGTTAGGTTAACATTGTATATTTTATAAACCAAAACAGTGCTGCACTACTAAGTAGATAATATAAAATATAAACTTGATGAATTCATGAGTGCAAACATAATTAATTAAGTCCACTGAATATGATAAGTGAATCAAAGTTCATAAAGATAAACAGATGGCTGATTGAAGTGGATCCAAACATATACCAATTCACCCAAAGTGCACTTTTTTCAGAACAATGCTAGTGCTCCACCAGTATCACAGACTGCTACCCTCACATCTGAGTCAAATCAGCAGTGTTCCCCTCTGGGGATAATGAAGATTACTGGCGTGGTGTGGACACTCAACCTCCTTTATCCCAGGCACCTTCTGTGGGTTCTCCGGAAGCCCGATCGTCTTACCAAATAGGATGTAATATGCAAAAAAGAAGGCAACATCTAGTGCTCTCTATCTGAGATTTAATAGTATAAAAATGGTAGGTACACTCACAAGTGTGGTACAATAAGGCTGTGCTAGCTGTAACAGCATTCAGACAACCTAGCCTCGAGATGGCTGCGATGTGAAATCAGTATGCAGGCTCCGCCCCCTAGACGCGTGTCGTCAGGGCGTTGACTTCTGCAGTAGGGAGACCCCCTACAGCAGAAGTCAACCCCCCTTCGACACACACGTAGTTTGACCCCTACTAAAGAAGTCAACGCCCTGACGACACGCATCTAGAGGCGGAGCCTGGGTACTGATGTCACATCGCAGCCATCTCAAGACTAGGTTGTCTGAATGCTGTTATAGCTAGCACAGGCTTATTGTGCCAAACTTGTGAGTGTAGCTACCATTTTTATACTATTAAATTATCTCAGATGGACAGCACTAGATGTTGCCTTCTTTTTTGCATATTACATCCTATTTGGTAAGATGATCGGGCTTTCGTAGAGCCCAAAGAAGGTGCCTGGGATAAAGGAGGTTGAGTTTCCACACCACGCCAATAACCTTCATTATCCCCAGAGGGGAACACTGCTGATTTGACTCATATGTGAGGTGAGCAGTCTGTGATACTGGTGGATAGGGATGAGCCCGATGTTCGAGTCAATGGGAAAAGTGAGTGTTGGCCTGTTCGCTGAACAGCGAACAATATGCGTTGTTTGCAGCAAATTTGAAAGCCGCGGAACACCGTTAAAGTCTGTGGGACACTAATATGAAAAACCAAAAGTGCTCATTTTAAAGGCTTATATGCAAGTTATTGTCATAAAAAGTGTTTGGGGACCCGGGTCCTGCCCCAGGGGACATGTATCATTGCAAAAAGATTTTTTTTAAATGGTTGTTTTTTCAGGAGCAGTGATTTTAATAATGCTTAAAGTGAAACAATAAAATTGTAATATTCCTTTAAATATCATGCCTGGGGGTGTCTATAGTATGCCTGTAAAGTGGTGCAGTTTTTGGCGCGTGTTTAGAACAGCACCACAGCAAAATTACATTTCTAAAGGAAAAAATCTCATTTAAAACTGAACGCAGCTGTATTGAATTGTCAGGTTCCGGCAATATAGATAAAGATCATTGAAAAAAAGGGCATGGATTCCCCCCCAGTCCATTACCAGGCCCCTTGTGTCTGGTATGAATATTAAGGGGAATCCCGCACTAAAATTTAAAAAAAAGCGTGGGGGTCCCCCCAAAATCCATAACAGGCCCTTCAGGTCTGGTATGGATATTAAGGGGAACCCTGCGCCAATTTTTTTTTTTAATGGCGTAGGGGTCCCCCCAAAAATCCATACCAGGCTCTTCAGGTCTGGTATGGATTTTAAGGGGAACCCTGCGCCAAAATAAAAAAAATGCCCCCCCAATCCATACCAGACCATTATTCAAGCATGCAACCTGGCAGGCTGCAGGAAAAGGGGGGACGAGAGCACCCCCCTCCTGAACCCTACCAGGCCACATGCCCTCCACATTGGGAGGGTGTTTTGGGGTCCCCCCAAAAACCTTGTCCCCATGTTAATGGGGACAAGGGCCTCATCATCACAATCCTTGCCCGGTGGTTGTGGGGGTATGCGGGTGGCGGGAATATAGGAATCTGGAAGCCCCCTTTAACAAGGTGACCCCAGATCCCACCCCCCATGTGAATGGGTATCGGGTATATTGTACCCCTACTCATTCACCAAAAAAAAGTGTCAAAATGGTAAAAATGACAGTAGACAATCTGGGACAAGTCCTTTTAAAAAAGAAAAAAACTGTCCCGCGATGTCCATTCATCTTCGATCACAGCGTCTGACGACTCAAAAAAAATGCAAGAACTTCGCCTTAATGGGAGGCTCCCGCCTCTTCTTGATGACAGCTGTTTTATAACTGAGAGTGGGGCCACCCGGTGACGTAAACAGATGGCCCCGCCTTCCTCTGACGTCACGTGGTGTGAAACTTGCACTTTGGGTGAAATGGTATATGTTTGGATCCACTTCAATCAGTCACCAGTTTATCTTTATGAACTTTGATTCACTTATCATATTCAGTGGACTTAATTAATTATGTTTGCACTTATGAATTCATCAAGTTTATATTTTATATTATCTACTTAGTAGCGCAGCACTGTTTTGGGTTATATAATTTTGTAAGTGGAGTGAAATCACTTTTAAGTGACAGCGGCTACTTTCTTATCAGAATTGATTTACTATCTATACACCTTTGTGATTGTTTGCGCTGATTGATATTTGCACATAACATTGTATATTTGGAGAGGATTTCTCTGACCGAACTGGTGTTCTCCCATAGAGACCCTGCCACTTTGCCTAAAATGTACTCTCTACTCAGTGAGCACCAAAACCAAGACTCAGTCTCCTCGGTTAAAGGTTCTGATTCTAGCAGCGTGGTTATAAGCTACTTTGCTGAGGCTACTTAAGATTTGGCTACCAGAAATTCTGTGGACCTAGAAATGGAGGCTTTTCCCACTCAAAGCTCTATAAAGCCTCTGCACTCCAGGACTCAGAAGTGAACTTCTTGCGATCTAATTTTCTTCTCAAGTTCAGTGACAAATCCTGGATCCTGGTGAGAAACCTAGGTGACACATGTACAGTGTGCACAGTCCTGCCAGCCAGTGCTTTACAATAGATACACAAACCCAGACAATCCAAACCTTGGCTTATATATGTTGTCATCGCCTATACTCTTTCGATTTTTCCAGGTTTGTGTTAGCTGAATAGCTATTGCTGGAGATACTGGAGAAGATGCCACACAGAGAAAGACAGGGGTGGGGGCATTTGCTATCTGGGCCAGTATTATGATTACGTGGGGCGAGTAGACCTTTAGTAGATATACTTCATTGTTCAGACATCAATCACAGTGGGACTCACAATCAGTGACATATGGGGGAGCTGTCCCCAAGCACTGACTTCCTTTGTAGTACCTAATGTGATTGAATGAAGTGACCAGAGTTGCTTTTTAACATTATTATTTTTAACATTATTGTGTATTGTCTGCAGGTACAAGGGAAGATGGATTTGTCGCCAGTAACTTCTCCGATCTGCAAAAAAGTTTGTTGAAGGAAGAATGGGAGAAATGTCTTGAATTCCTCCCCGTGACCAATCAGACAAAACTAGGTAAAAATGGCAAGATTTACCTTTAACATTTCTGACTGAAGTCTCTAGTATCTGGTGATGATTCTTGCTGGGTGAGAACTGAGGAGTGTTCGAGATCAGTATCAAAAGATTGTTCCACAATGTCCTCATCATCCTCCCCTCCCATCACCAACCAGAAATTATCCTCCCTTCCCATAACCAACAAGAAATCATCCTCCCCTCCCATCACCAAACAAAAATCATCCTCCTCTCCCATCACCAACCAGAAATCACCCTCCCCTCCCATCAACAACCAGAAATTATCCTCCCTTCCCATCACCAACAAGAAATCATCTTCCCCTCCCATCACCAACCAAAATTCATCCTCCTCTCCCATCACCAACCAGAAATCATCCTCCCTTCCCATCACCAACCAGAAATCATCCTCTCCTCCCATCACCAACCAGAAATCACCCTCCCTTCCCATCACCAACCAGAAATCACCCTCCCTTCCCATCACCAACCAGAAATCACCCTCCCTTCCCATCACCAACAAGAAATCATCTTCCCCTCCCATCACCAACCAAAATTCATCCTCCACATCCATCACCAACCAGAAATCATCCTCCCTTCCCATCACCAACCAGAAATCATCCTCTCCTCCCATCACAAAGCAGAAATCATCCATCCCATCAGCAACCAATAATTGTCCTCCCTTCCCATCACTAACCAAAAAGCATGCTCCCTTTCATCACCAACCAGATATAATTCTCCCTTCTCATCATCATCCAGAAATCATCCTCCCCTCCCGTCACCAACCAGAAATCATCCTCCCATCCCACCAGCAACTATAAATCAACCTCACTTTACGTCACCATCCAGCTATTGTCCTGCCTTCCCATCACCAGGCAAAAATGTTCCTCCTTTAACCAACCATAAATTGTCCTCCCATCCCATCATCAACCAGAAATCATCTTCTCATCACCATCCAGAAATTGTCCTCCCTTCCCATCACCAACCAGAAAATTGTTTTCCCTTCTCATCATCAACTAGAAATTGTCCTCCCATTCCATTACCAATGGCAAAAAATCTTCCCTTCCTATCACCAAGCAGAAATTGTCCTCCCTTCCCATCATCAACCAGAAATCATTGTCCCATCCAATCACCATCCAGAAATCATCCTCCCTTCTCATTACTATCCAGACTGAAAGACCAGATATTGAGTGTCCTTGTGACAGACAGAAGACAGATATGTTGGGTAAAAACAAAGCAAATAGAAATACCTGCAGAAATAAGAGGCAACATACTTACTATCCTGGCCACCTACACTTATTCAACCCCCGCCACATACAGTGCCAGTAGGAGGAATCCTTGCTTATGATAGGGGAAAAGGGTAATCACCTTGTCCCTCCAGTCAAATACTTGTGGTGGATAGATTATCAGCATTGCAGCAGTATTTCAGGACATGGACTCCCACTATAAAAAGTTTATTGCTTCCACTTTTGCCCGTATGCTCTTTTGACTAAAGATTTTATTTGTTTGCTTACTCAGTGACGGCACACTCTCTATTCCATATCTCAGGAAAGACACCTAGATGTCCGGATCTTTGGATCAGCATTTATGATAAGTGTTATTTCTTCTCTGAGAACCAGAAACACCATGAAGACAGCATTAAAGACTGCACAGAACGTGGCTCCAGACTGGCTCTAGTGAAGGAGAAGACCATACGGGTCAGTCTTGATGATTGGGGGTGTGGGGTGGAGAACAGTTGATGACATACTCATATATATATATATATATATATATATATATATATATATATATATATATATATATATATATATATATATATATAGTAAGAACTTGCTTCAGTTGGCAGATATTTAAGGACTCTTCTTCTTTTGAAGGGCTTTTCTTGCCCAATTTTAATTGCTCCCACTGTGCCATCAAATGCCGCCACTGTGACCCCCCTGCCTGCTCACCATCTGCCCAGCACTTACCCTGTCTCGGTGGGGCAGCGGGTGGTGGTGGCGAGTGGTGTCCTCCATACGTCTTCTCCCGTCCTCTCCTATAGGCGATTAGATGCCTGATAGGCATCTAATCACAGCGCCTGTCATTTCAGCCAATCAGGTGATGGGTAACAACAGACCCAAGCACCTGATTGGCAGAGAGGTGGTTCAGTGTTAAGACAGCGAATATTCATTCGCTGTTCTAATACACCTGGGTAAACTGCGAGCACCAAGCATGGCGCTCGCAGGTCACCTTTTTTTACGCCTATTAGAGCTCATGGCTCTAATCAAGTGCTTCAAAAACACCCCCCGCTGCTGTAATTCAGGTGCCCTGCACTCGAAAAGGGTCTCAAACCTCTGAATAGTGGGTGGCAGCGGCGGCCATGGATAGATTCATGCAATGAATGAATTTATCCATTGATCATAGAGGGGGTGGCTGGAGAAAGGGGGCAGCGCCCGTGCGCCCTTATGGACACACCGCCACTGGTCCTATCCCTTCATCTATACTCTTAGCAGCCCCATACAGCTCTGGCTCCCACCTCTCTCCTAGGTGGAGCCCTCCTGACTGCTTGGTATAGACCTCCTCTGTTAGCCCAGAACCATAGTCACAATTCGCTTAAAAGCCCAGCACACACCCTCCCAAATATCTGTTAAATATCTGAACTCCAGGTCCCAAACTGAGTTTTACCAACCGATGAGGAAACTGAAAAGCCAATTTCCTCGAAATTGAGTCTCTGACCAGGCCCATGGCCACTGTAATAATTCTGCCAGACTGACTACAGGTTGTTGCTTTAAGTTGATGTCACTTGAGCCTTGTTAGTTGTCACCAGTGGAAGGGTCTCAAGTGTGATATGGGCCTTATGCCCCGTACACACAGTCGGATTTCCCAATGGAAAATGTCCGATCGGAGCATGTTGTCGGAAACTATGACCGTGTGTGGGCTCCATCGGATTTTCCGACACACAAAGTTTGAGAGCAGGATATAAAATTTTCCGACAACAAAATCCGTTGTCGGAAATTCTGATCGTGTGTACACAAATCCGACGGACAAAGTGCCACGCATGTTTAGAATAAATAAAGAGATGAAAGCTATTGGCCACTGCCCCGTTTATAGTCCTGACGTACGTGTTTTACGTCACCGCGTTCAGAATGATCGGATTTTCCGACAACTTTGTGTGACCGTGTGTATGCAAGACAAGTTTGAGCCAACATCCATCAGAAGGATTTTGTTGTCGGAATGTCCGAACAAAGTCCGACCGTGTGTACGGGGCATTAGACTTTGGTGGCCTCATATATAAATTGGGGTTTATTATAGGCCATCTGTCACTGGTGGGGGGCCCAATAAATATGTTTGCAGCATTAATCCTAGATACACTTCAGGTAAGAAAGTGTCATCCAGGTCACATGACACAGCCAGGTGTAAAGTTCTGCTACAATCTGAATAGCATAGGCCTCCTGTCTATGAACTCCTGAGGACTTGAAATGTAAATTCTAGTGTATTTTCCCATCCAGAAAACCCAAGCTCTGCATACATACAAACACACATATAAATGGCGGTGTGTGGATGTATTAGAGTAAGGGTAGGCAACCTTTTAGAGGTTGAGATCTACCTGGACAGCATAGAGGAAATCAAAGATCCCAGCAGGAATAGTGTTCCATGTCCCCCACCTCCACAATAGTGTCATCTGCTCCCCTTCACATCATCCCTAGGGTGACCACATTTCCAAACTGCCATTCAGGGACATCCCCCCCCCCCCCCGCGCCGCCCAAAAAGGATGGTTTTTGATACTTTTTTTTGCCAATTTTTGGGGAAAAAAAGCAAACGTTGGTAACCAGTTTAGACAGGTAGTATGCAATGTGCACCTGCCTTAACTAAGTCACTTAGTGACAACGGCGTACTTTGTACATCACTTACTCTGGCAAGTTCACTGCATCAAAGTTATGATTGAGATTGCTATAAACATAGCTGCCTGTGCATTGTTCAGTATTTTGTGATTACGCCCTGCACACAATCACTGGCTACCTAAAACAGGTCTTACATTAGACATCTCTTAAGAAATAGAAAAAACAAACAGAACAAGTTGCAATAAATTTAACAGATTATTTTTATTGTTTTCTCAACGAGCAAGAACTTAACTAGGTATAAACTAGTAACCAGCCATATATAATAAACCACAAAATCCACTTTTTTCTTAAATAACAGATATATATATTACTATAAATATATTCTTGAAAATATAAAAATTAACAAAACAGTCAATTGGAAATATAACTTTGCTGAAATATTAATGCTGTCTCTAATTCAGCTCACATGGCAATATGACCATAATCAAATCCTTCAGACCACATGACATCAGCTGAGTACCTTTTGTTTTCAACACTGTCTAAAAGTGTATTTTTTGTCACTTCTTGCACATTGCAAGAGTTTTTTATTTTGTTTTACAAAGCTAAAAAAAGATTGACAACCCATGTCAAAATTGATTTTCACCTGAAGTTCAGATTTTATTAGATCAATGCTGCATCTATTTCTTGTGTCAGACCAGCACATTCCCATCATGCTGAAGACCCTTTCAACTGCTGCATTTGAGCATGGGATGCTAACAACAAATGACACCACTTTCAAGAGGTTTGGCAGTTTGTCAGGTCCAGCCTTCGTAAATATTGTTGACCATTTAACATCGGTGTTGAGATCATCATCCGCTTCAGTACCGGTAGAAACCTTTTGAAAGTGTGGACAAACGCAAGCAAATTCTTCGTAAAGGTCATCTATTGAAACAGAGTCTAAATTCAGAGCTTCAACAGATGCCACCAGGTTATCAAACGTAAGGTTCTCCTTCAAATTCAGACATTGAATTTTAGACAAATAGTTTTTGTCTGAAAAATCAAACCACTGTTCTAAATACTGAACAGCTTTTTGATAAAACTTTAGGAATTCTGATTCTATTTTTTTTGCTTGCAGGTGAGGTAATTTTTTTAAAGCTTTCCCAACTAGATATCCAAAAAAATGGTCTGTCTGTCTTTGTATTAGTTTGCCTTTGACTGATGTCATGATCTCATATACATCAACTGCAATCAAGTCATTTCGCTCCAGTTTTAATATGGCTGTCTGAAAAATAGGCAAACAGTTGTGTAAAAACTGGAGATATAACTCAGGAACTGATGGTGGGTCCAGTTCTGTGGTCTCACTATCTTCATCCACAATAAATTGCCATATTACTTTAGGTGTTTCATCCTCACCAATACTTTGGAAGTAAGCTTTTACAGCTGGCCAATTTTTTAAAACTCTCTCGATTGCTGGATAAAGAGACAGCCATCTTGTTGGGACATGGCGAAGAAGTTCTGACCACTCAAGGTCAACAAAGTCAAACATTTCTTTTAGTGTGGAAACTCTCTTGGCTGATATTGAAAAATAATTATATAATTTCAAAATTAGACTTTCCACGTCACAATTTAAGACATCTGAAGCCTTTTTAGCTGTATTGTGAAGTATGTGAGCTGGGCAGCCAGCTGGCAATATCCGAGGATTTACAGCATGAAGCTTCTGGTACACACCATTATGCTTACCAAAGTTCACACTTGCATTGTCAGCAGAATATGCAGACATCATATCCACAGATAGGCCATTTGTTTTAATTACATTTAAAATTTGCTCAGAAATTGCAGCAGCACTTTCCTCACCTTCATAAAAATCCAGCAAGCTTGTTACCACTCCTTTGGAGGGCTTAAAGTAACGCAGAACTAAGGGGAAAAGTTTGGTGTGCCCATGGTTAGATGCATCCGATCCAACACTAAAATAAGCATAGCTGTTTTTCAAATCTTTAACTACCATTTCCACACTGTAAGGAGCCAGCACGTTTGTTACAATGGCTTCAGCTTTGGTACGACCACATGACATCCTAGTGGCTTTAGCAGAATCCTGAAATATAACAGGAAGTAGTTTCATGGTGCAGTCCAAAGATCTATATGAATGACTGTGGCACACGGAATGGTAAACCATTGAAATTTCAGCTGCTATAATTTCGTCTTGCATTGCCATATCCTTAGATGGAATCATGAATTTGGAAAGCATCCCACTTTGTTTTGCAGCCCGATCAGCATTTTTGTGACTTTCGCTAGAAATGTGGATTTTGATATCACCTTCACCACCATGACCAATTCCAAACTCGCGCCTACACAGAGTACAATATGCTCTATGATAGTTACCGGTCACTGCTGTAATGCATGTATAAGTTGTTTTCCATAAGTCTCGAAAACGGCACAATCGCTTTATCTTCTTTGATTTAGAGGTCGAAGGCCCCTGTTCATCCCCGCTACTATCCATCTTAGTACCAGTTGCACGATGTGTGAATGATCCTATAGTGATGATCCAAACACATTGACTGATGTATAAAATGGACAAGCCAACTTGTAATACAAAGTATTTACCAACACGCCACAGAGCTCCACAGCAATAAAACTCAGAGAGTCTACAACTAGTGTTTCACTGAAAATTAATCACATCTGATGTACTGATGGCCTCTCTCATTTCTTGAGACACTAATGGCCCATAAAGAAAATTGGGCGAACATTTTTGTCCAAGGAACGATCGTACAATTTTCTAAAAGTGTGTACACAACTTTTGACAGCCGATTCCGAACGAAAATTTCCGAAGGGAAAAACGCCAACATTTTTCTTGTATGGGAACAGAATGTACCATTTTCGTATGATTTTCGTACGAGAAATAGCAGATACGAAAGACTGCGCATGATCAGAAACAACAAATAACAAAAAAGCCTTTGTCGTATGCAAATTTTCGTGCATTATTTCTATCCTCGGTTCCGACTTGATGTGAAACATTGAGGAAAACCTGCCGATTGTTTGTCTGAATTTCTCATAGTGTGTACAGGTTAACAAGCCAGATACAAATACCCCCCAAATTATTACTTTTTGGAAAGTAGACATTCCAAGGTATTTACTAAGAGGCATGGTAAGTTTTTTCAAGTTGTCATATTTTACCACAATTCTTTGCAAAATGAAGATTTTTAGTTTTCACAAAATTGTCATATTCACAGGTTATTTCTCTAACACAGCATATGCATACTTGCAACTACACCCCAAAATATATTCTGCTGCTAATAAGTGAGTTTTCAGGGATCTCCTAAAGGTGGATAGGGTAGGGGCTGATCGGATATACCGGGGCAGGGAGTTCCAGAGGATGGGAGAGGCTCTGGAGAAGTCCTGAAGGCGAGCATGGGAGGAGGTAACAAGGGAGCTAGAGAGCAGTAGGCGATATCTGCAGATGAGGTTGGTGATGTAGATGGGGGCGATGTTGTGATTGGCCTTGTATGTTGTGGTTAGCATTTAGAATTTTATACGGTGGGGTAGGGAAAGACAGTGAAGGGATTGGCAGAGAGGGGCAGCAGTCACGGATCGATTAGTGAGGTGCATTAGTCTAGCAGCAGCATTCATAATAGACTGAAGGGGGATATCCTGCGTAAGGGTAGGCCATTAAGAAGAGAGTTGCAGTTGTCGAGGCGGGAAATAATCAAGGAGTGAATAAGTTGCTTTGTGGTGTCATTAGTCAAGAAGGGTCTAATTTTGGAGAGGTTTCTGAGGTTAAGGCGGCAGGATTTAGCCAGCGATTGGATGTGGGGGCTGAAGGAGAGATCAAAGTCAAGGATTACACTCAGCACCCTGACATGTGTGGAGGGACCAATGGTTGTGCTGTTTATCTTAATGGTAAAATCATGGGGGGGGGGACCGGGAAGGAGGAAATGTAACAAGCTCCGTTTTAGAAAGACTGAGTTTGAGAAAGTGGGGTGACATCCATACCGATATGTCATTCAGTAAGTTTAGGATCCGTGAGGAGATCGAGGGGGTGAGTTGAGGAGTGGACAGATAGATCTGGGTGGGGGGGGGGCAGCAGGATGGAGGGGGACACGGAGGAAGAACGGAGGGGGACAGCAGGACGGAGGGGGACAGCAGCAGAACGGTAGGGGACACGGAGGAAGAATGGAGGGGGAGAGCAGGACAGAGGGGGACAGCAGCAGAACGGAGGGGGACACGGAGGAAGAATGGAGGGGGAGAGCAGATTTAAATTTACAAATACTGTACTGGTGACCCCACAATAGGGATAAAACTTTTTCGCAGAAGAGAGTTTAATAAGACTCGTGGCCACTCATTACAATTAGAAGAAAAGAGGTTTAACCTTAAACTACGTAGAGGGTTCTTTACTGTAAGAGCGGCAAGGATGTGGAATTCCCTTCCACAGGCAATGGTCTCAGCGGGGAGCATTGATAGCTTCAAGAAACTATTAGATAATCACCTGGATGACCGCAACATACAGGAATATATAATGTAATACTGACACATAATCACACACATAGGTTGGACTTGATGGACTTGTGTCTTTTTTCAACCTCACCTACTATGTAACTATGCATGTAACTATGTAACTATGTAGCAGGACAAAGGGGGACAGCAGCAAAACGGAGGGGGACAGCAGCATGGAGGGGGACAGCAGCAGAATGGAGGGGGACACGGAGGAAGAATGGAGGGGGACAGCAGCAGAACGGAGGGGGACACGGAGGAAGAACGGAGGGGGACACAGAGGAAGAACGGAGGGGGACACAGAGGAAGAACGGAGGGGGACACAGAGGAAGAACGGAGGGGGACACAGAGGAAGAACGGAGGGGGACACAGAGGAAGAACGGAGGGGGACACGGAGGAAGAACAGAGGGGGACACGGAGGAAGAACAGAGGGGGACACGGAGGAAGAAAGGAGGGGGACAGCAGCAGAATGGAGGGGGACACAGAAGAAGAACGGAGGGGGACACAGAAGAAGAACGGAGGGGGACACAGAGGAAGAACGGAGGGGGACACAGAGGAAGAACGGAGGGGGACACAGAGGAAGAACGGAGGGGGACAGCAGCAGAATGGAGGGGGACACGGAGGAAGAACAGAGGGGGACACGGAGGAAGAAAGGAGGGGGACACAGAGGAAGAAAGGAGGGGGACACAGAGGAAGAAAGGAGGGGGACACAGAGGAAGAATGGAGGGGGACACAGAGGAAGAACGGAGGGGGAAACAGAGGAAGAACGGAGGGGGACACAGAGGAAGAAAGGAGGGGGACACAGAGGAAGAAAGGATGGGGACACAGAGGAAGAAAGGAGGGGGACACAGAGGAAGAAAGGAGGGGGACACAGAGGAAGAATGGAGGGGGACAGCAGCAGAATGGAGGGGGACACGGAGGAAGAACAGAGGGGGACACGGAGGAAGAAAGGAGGGGGACACAGAGGAAGAATGGAGGGGGACACAGAGGAAGAATGGAGGGGGACATAGAGGAAGAATGGAGGGGGACACAGAGGAAGAACAGAGGGGGACACAGAGGAAGAACAGAGGGGGACACAGAGGAAGAACGGAGGGGGACACAGAGGAAGAACGGAGGGGGCAGCAGCAGAACGGAGGGGGACATGGAGGAAAGATGGAGGGGGAGAGCAGCAGAACTGAGGGGGAGTGTGGGAGACAGCAGCAGATCTGAGGGGGGTGGGGGACAGCAGCAGAACTGAGGGGGGTGGGGGTCTGGGGACAGCAGCAGATTTGAGAGGGAGTGTGTGCATTGCTCACTAGGTAGTGTGCTGTGGAAGTTACACTAACCTGTAGTATCTCTGGCGGGCGGACCTTGTGGGCGGGAGGGAGCCGGAGGGAGGACTCGGACGAGGGTTGCTTGCTGGCTGGCACTGCAGAGGCAATCAATGTGCGGCTGCTGGAGTAGCTGCTGTAGTCGGCTCGGCGCTCCGGGACTGGTGGTCACTGGCAGCGGCACGGCAGACACCTTCCGTTCCAGAGGAAGAAAGGAGGGGGACACAGAGGATTAACGGAGGGGGACACAGAGGAAGAACGGAGGGGACACAGAGGAAGAACGGAGGGGGACACAGAGGAAGAACGGAGGGGGACACAGAGGAAGAACGGAGGGGGACACAGAGGAAGAATGGAGGGGGACACAGAGGAAGAACGGAGGGGGACAGCAGCAGAATGGAGGGGGACACGGAGGAAGAACGGAGGGGGACACAGAGGAAGAACAGAGGGGGACACAGAGGAAGAACGGAGGGGGACACAGAGGAAGAACGGAGGGGGACACAGAGGAAGAACGGAGGGGGACACAGAGGAAGAAAGGAGGGGGACACAGAGGAAGAAAGGAGGGGGACACAGAGGAAGAAAGGAGGGGGACACAGAGGAAGAATGGAGGGGGACACAGAGGAAGAATGGAGGGGGACACAGAGGAAGAACAGAGGGGGACACAGAGGAAGAACGGAGGGGGACACAGAGGAAGAAAGGAGGGGGACACAGAGGAAGAAAGGAGGGGGACACAGAGGAAGAAAGGAGGGGGACACAGAGGAAGAAAGGAGGGGGACATAGAGGAAGAAAAGAGGGGGACATAGAGGAAGAAAAGAGGGGGACACAGAGGAAGAAAGGAGGGGGACACAGAGGAAGAAAGGAGGGGGACACAGAGGAAGAATGGAGGGGGACAGCAGCAGAATGGAGGGGGACACGGAGGAAGAACAGAGGGGGACACGGAGGAAGAAAGGAGGGGGACACAGAGGAAGAATGGAGGGGGACACAGAGGAAGAATGGAGGGGGACACAGAGGAAGAATGGAGGGGGACACAGAGGAAGAACAGAGGGGGACACAGAGGAAGAACAGAGGGGGACACAGAGGAAGAACGGAGGGGGACACAGAGGAAGAACGGAGGGGGCAGCAGCAGAACGGAGGGGGACATGGAGGAAAGATGGAGGGGGAGAGCAGCAGAACTGAGGGGGAGTGTGGGAGACAGCAGCAGATCTGAGGGGGGTGGGGGACAGCAGCAGAACTGAGGGGGGTGGGGGTCTGGGGACAGCAGCAGATTTGAGAGGGAGTGTGTGCATTGCTCACTAGGTAGTGTGCTGTGGAAGTTACACTAACCTGTAGTATCTCTGGCGGGCGGACCTTGTGGGCGGGAGGGAGCCGGAGGGAGGACTCGGACGAGGGTTGCTTGCTGGCTGGCACTGCAGTGGCAATCAATGTGCGGCTGCTGGAGTAGCTGCTGTAGTCGGCTCGGCGCTCCGGGACTGGTGGTCACTGGCAGCGGCACGGCAGGCACCTTCCGTTCCAGAGGAAGAAAGGAGGGGGACACAGAGGATTAACGGAGGGGGACACAGAGGAAGAACGGAGGGGGACACAGAGGAAGAACGGAGGGGGACACAGAGGAAGAACGGAGGGGGACACAGAGGAAGAATGGAGGGGGACAGCAGCAGAATGGAGGGGGACACGGAGGAAGAACAGAGGGGGACACGGAGGAAGAAAGGAGGGGGACACAGAGGAAGAAAGGAGGGGGACACAGAGGAAGAAAGGAGGGGGACACAGAGGAAGAACGGAGGGGGACAGCAGCAGAATGGAGGGGGACACGGAGGAAGAATGGAGGGGGACACAGAGGAAGAATGGAGGGGGACACAGAGGAAGAACGGAGGGGGACACAGAGGAAGAACGGAGGGGGACAGCAGCAGAATGGAGGGGGACAGCAGCAGAATGGAGGGGGACACGGAGGAAGAACAGAGGGGGACACGGAGGAAGAAAGGAGGGGGACACGGAGGAAGAAAGGAGGGGGACACAGAGGAAGAAAGGAGGGGGACACAGAGGAAGAAAGGAGGGGGACATAGAGGAAGAAAGGAGGGGGACACAGAGGAAGAAAGGAGGGGGACACAGAGGAAGAATGGAGGGGGACACAGAGGAAGTAGGAGGGGGACAGCAGCAGAATGGAGGGGAACACGGAGGAAGAACAGAGGGGGACACGGAGGAAGAAAGGAGGGGGACACGGAGGAAGAAAGGAGGGGGACACAGAGGAAGAATGGAGGGGGACACAGAGGAAGAATGGAGGGGACACAGAGGAAGAACGGAGGGGGACACGGAGGAAGAACGGAGGGGGACACGGAGGAAGAACAGAGGGGGACACAGAGGAAGAACGGAGGGGGACAGCAGCAGAATGGAGGGGGACACGGAGGAAGAACAGAGGGGGACACAGAGGAAGAATGGAGGGGGACACAGAGGAAGAACGGAGGGGGACACAGAGGAAGAACGGAGGGGGACACGGAGGAAGAACGGAGGGGGACACAGAGGAAGAACGGAGGGGGACAGCAGCAGAATGGAGGGGGACACGGAGGAAGAACAGAGGGGGACACGGAGGAAGAAAGGAGGGGGACACAGAGGAAGAACAGAGGGGGACACAGAGGAAGAACGGGGGGGGACACAGAGGAAGAACGTAGGGGGACACAGAGGAAGAACGGAGGGGGACAGCAGCAGAATGGAGGGGGACACAGAGGAAGAACAGAGGGGGACACAGAGGAAGAAAGGAGGGGGACACAGAGGAAGAACGGAGGGGGACACAGAGGAAGAAAGAAGGGGGGCACAGAGGAAGAACGGAGGGGGGCACAGAGGAAGAACGGAGGGGGACACAGAGGAAGAACGGAGGGGGACACGGAGGAAGAACGGAGGGGGACACAGAGGAAGAACGGAGGGGGACACGGAGGAAGAACGGAGGGGGACACAGAGGAAGAACGGAGGGGGACAGCAGCAGAATGGAGGGGGACACGGAGGAAGAACAGAGGGGGACACGGAGGAAGAAAGGAGGGGGACACAGAGGAAGAACAGAGGGGGACACAGAGGAAGAACGGAGGGGGACACAGAGGAAGAACGGAGGGGGACAGCAGCAGAATGGAGGGGGACACAGAGGAAGAACAGAGGGGGACACAGAGGAAGAAAGGAGGGGGACACAGAGGAAGAACGGAGGGGGACACAGAGGAAGAAAGAAGGGGGACACAGAGGAAGAAAGAAGGGGGACACAGAGGAAGAACGGAGGGGGGCACAGAGGAAGAACGGAGGGGGGCACAGAGGAAGAACGGAGGGGGACGCAGAGGAAGAACGGAGGGGGGCACAGAGGAAGAACGGAGGGGGGCACAGAGGAAGAACGGAGGGGGACACAGAGGAAGAACGGAGGGGGACACGGAGGAAGAATGGAGGGGGACAGCAACAGAATGGAGGGGGACACGGAGGAAGAACAGAGGGGGACACAGAGGAAGAACGGAGGGGGACAGCAGCAGAACAGAGGGGGACATGGAGGAAAGATGGAGGGGGAGAGCAGCAGAACTGAGGGGGAGTGTGGGAGACAGCAGCAGATCTGAGGGGGGTGGGGGACAGCAGCAGATTTGAGAGGGAGTGTGTGCATTGCTCACTAGGTAGTGTGCTGTGGAAGTTACACTAACCTGTAGTATCTCTGGCGGGCGGACCTCGTGGGCGGGAGGGAGCCGGAGGGAGGACTCGGATGGATGAGGGTTGCTTGCTGGCTGGCACTGCAGTGGCAATCAATGTGCGGCTGCTGGAGTAGCTGTAGCTGCTGTAGTCGGCTGGGCGCTCCGGGACTGGTGGTCACTGGCAGCGGCACGGCACTGAGGCACCTTCCGTTCCATCCACCACTGTCACTGACTGGGCTGGGCGGCGCGCACAGGGCAGGCTAGTGGACTCACTGGCACTCAGGCTGGCAGTGGCGGCTGCTCTCTCTCAGGCGCGCTGCTGCTCTGCTCAGCCGTAGGCCCGTAGCGTGTAGAGGCTAGAGTGCGCACTGCGCCGTCGCCGCCGTGCCGTGCGGGTGCCCAGAGAGCCCACTGCACTGACTCCACGTGCCAGCTGACGTCACTGGTTGCTAGACGCGGGGCGGGCGGCCCTAGCCTAGCAACCAGTTGTGTGTATATACTGAGTCTGTGATAAGGGTGGCAGGCCAGGCAGTCAGACTCGGAGATGGAGTGCCAGCCACCGGCGGTGTGTTTTTTTTTCATTCCGGGACGCTGTATTGTCCCGGAATGAAGGTACCCGGGACACGGGACAAATATCTTAAATAAGGGACAATCCCGGGCAATCCGGGACACGTGGCCACCCTAATCATCCCCCATATAGCTTCTTCTAGTCTGGACCCAGGAACCGGGTATTATAGCTGAGCTCCCAAGACTAGGTGACACTTACTTAGATGCAAACTGGAACTGGAATTCTTTATTATAACTTCATACAGAATATATGCCGTGCAAGATCAGATAAGAGTTTGATCACATTATCCTAACAATACAAACTGCAACCAGTTATATAATTAACATAGCTAAGGAACAGCCAACATAAACATGAACATTACCCACTTGAGCCCCGGAAGAATTTGCCCCCTTAATGACCAGGCCATTTTTTGCAATACGGCACTGCATTGCTTTAACTGACAATTGCACGGTCGTGTGACGTTTTACCCAAACAAAATGTATGTCCTTTTTTACACGACAAATAAGAGCTTTCTTTTGGTGGTATTTGATCACCTCTACGTTTTTTTTTTTGCGCTATAAACAAAAATGAGTGACAATTTTATGAAAAAAAACAATATTTTTTACTTTTTGCTATAATAAATATCCAAAAAACTATTTTAAAAAACATATTTCTTCATCAGTTTAGGCCGATATTTATTCTTCTATATATTTTTGGTAAATAAAATCACAATAAGCGTATAGTGATTGGTTTGCGCAAAAGTTATAGTGTCTACAAAATAGGGGAGAGATAAATGGCATTTTTATTAGTTTTTTATTTTTTTTTACTAGTAATGGCGGCATTTTTTAGCGGGACTGCGACATTGCGGCAGACAGATCGGACACTTCTGACACTTTTTTGGGACCAGTGACATTTATACAGCGATCAGAACTAAAAATAGCCACTGATTACTGTACAAATGTCACTGGCAGGGAAGGGGTTAACACTAGGGAGCGATCAAGGGGTTAAATGTTCCCCGAGGGGGTGTTTCTAACTGTGGGGGGAGTGTACTGACTGGAGGATCGCTGTTCCTAATCACTGGGAACAGCAGATCTGTCTCTCCTCCTCTGACAGAACAGGGATCTGTTTGTTTACATACACAGATTCCCATTCTGGCTCTCTGTGGAGCGATCGTGGGTGGCCGGCAGACATGGCAGCCGCATTGGCTCTGGTGTTACGCCGTGGGCGCACACCCCCTATCGCTCTTAAATCGGCCGACGTACACCCACGGCGAATCTCGCAGCTGTGCCAACCTGCCGCAGTATAATGATGGTGGCTGGTCGGCAAGCGGTTAAGCTAATTAAACCACTAGCCACCTAGGTGACTCAGTGCCGACTCAGACCATTCGGCACCAAGCCCAAAGCCCACAGCCCCGGATACAAAGTACGATAACAAGGTAAAGTGGTCACAATATTATTCACCTCTCCAAGAGATGATCAGACAGACAGTAAAAATAGGTGACTCAATTAACAATGGGTAGGCACACAATGGGAGAGAAATATTTAACAATAAAAAACATAACACCTTAATTAAAAGAAAATAGCAGGAGACCCTCAGTATCAGGTTGTTTGAGCTGATTATGTCAACATCTACTCTGAGTCTCAAAGTCTAAAGCAGTCATTGCTGGTTTGGGCACAAAGACCACAAATCTGTATCCCCGGCCTAGATTCACAAAGTCTGTGTGTTTTGGGGAGACATGGACCCTAACCCAAAGCAAGACCACTCCAAGGGTCCCCCAGGCACACACCTTTCAAGAATAGAGCCCCCTCAAAAGTCAGGGCCTATAGTCAGTAGGCAAGAGGCTACCCTGCAGTCCCCTCCAAAAGCATCTGTCCTGGTTGGGTCTGCCACAATTCGTTATTTCTGCTATTATCATTTTAGAGTATCCCGTGACCCCAAACCCCAAAAAGTTCTTCAGCAATAAATAGTAAAAAGACACCCCCTAGACTGAGCCTGAATTGTCAGTGTGTGTAGGACTGATCGTGGCAGCCTCTGTACTATACTGGGACACCTGGGTACATTCTCTGCTACCCCTACAGGGATAAGTGCTGCATGCATTATGAGGGTGGTTCCTCTTCATTAGAGCTGAGTGTCTGCTGCTCAATGACACATAGCATGTGTTCACTATGAGAATGTCTTTTCACGAGCATCACAAATGTTTGCCATATTATTTGTAATATAATTATCTCCTATGGCAGTCGACCCTACCTATAGGCCATAATGTGGTATTTTTGGTCGATAGATGTAGTTCAGGAGAAATTCTGCAATTTGGCCACTAGTTGGAACTGATGATCATAGGAGATAATTACATTACAAACCATACGGTCAACAATTGTGGTGCTTGTGCAAATAGTTAAGATTTCAAAAAGTGCCTCCTAGAGGCACAAAAGAGGAAGAAGAGGTGATCACCATCTCAGTCTGGGAGGATTATCATATACAGGCATTGATGACATCAACCTGGAGGTGAGAGTTCTGTAAGCACAGAGGTGAAACGCAGTGTGTATGAAGTTTTAGGTACCCATTTTGAGAAATCGGATGTTGGTTGATTTACGGAACAACATTCATATCGCTGGTATTGTGCTTGTTTAGCACTTTTTGAACTTCATGGACTTACCACTTCAATTGGATTGGAATATTTTATATTATAGTTGTATGATATTTAAAAGTTATGTGACAGAGTGCTGCCCTGCCAGGGTCTAGAAAGCGATTTTGACCCAGAATTCTTAACCAGGCAGGTTGAGGGGCTCCAGGGAGTTTGGGTAAGGCAGAGGAAACTGGCTTTGCTGTTTCCTCAGTGTTTGGTAAAGTCTGTTTTGGGACCTGGAGCCTGGAGATTTCAAAGTGATCCAGGTGGGAGGAAATCTCCAATCCTGGGTCCAGGTATTCAGAACCACCAGCACACTACTTGGTCAGGTGTGTGCTGGGTTTTTAGTAATGACCTGACCATGGTTCTGGGCTCCAACTCAGCAGACAGAGGAGGCCTGGTCCAGGGGTCAGGAGAGCTCCACCTAGGAGAGAGGTGGGATCCAGAGCAGCAAGAGGCTGCTAGCTGTTTGAACAGAGTTGCTTAACAATCAGTCTATGGGGACAGACCAAGGAATAAAGGTTAAGGTTAAGGCCAGAGCAGGAGTGCTGCATGTACAAGCCTGGAGGCTGAGTGACCGTTTGTTTTGGAGCAAGAGTGAAATGCTGAAAACTCCTGTGAGGGAAACCAGTTTTTTTGTGTTTGCTGAACTTTCTTTTAATAAAAATGGGCAAGAAAATCCTTTAAAATAAGAAAGCGAGTATCAGTGTCCTTAAAAGCTCTACATCTGATGATAGTTCTCACAGTTTCGTTATAACGTTATAATGAATAATATACACTAAGAAACACGGACACATATCACCTTGGATTAGTAGCAGTGGTGGCCTGTGTTTTTTTGTTTGGGGAGTGGAAAACAACCACCCCCCCGTGGCACCTCAAAGCCCCCCCGCTCGCTCTGTCTGAGGGTCAGTCCACTTACCCCATCTAGGTGGCGGGCAGCGACAGGGATTGGGCAGCGGCGGACATCAGGCTGCGGCAGGCATCAGGTATCGGCTCCTGTGTCTTCTCCTCGCCTCCAGCGTGCTTCTTCTCCCCTCCCCCTAGGCGTCCAATAGGATTGCCTGTCCTTTCAGCCAATCGGGGGACGGGTATCAGACCCGCTTCCTGATTGGCCAGGAGGAGGATCAGCGTTGCAATGGCGAATGTTCATTCACTGTTGTAACACCTGGGTGGGCTCGTAGCGCAATGCTCTGTGCCACAAGTTCACCCTATTTTGAAGCCTATTAGGACCTCTGGCTCTAATCAGGTGCTCCAAAAAAAAACTCTTGCTGCTGTAATTCAGACGCCCAGTGTCCTGAAAGGGGCCGGAAGCATGAATAGGGGGTGGCGGCGACGATGGATAGAGCATTGCATTGTTGCTTTGCTAGAAGGTGGAGGGGGTGGCGGCCATGGATAGAGAGGTGGCGCTCGAGTGCCTCTAATGGACGGGCTGCCACTGATTAGTAGATTATTGATCAGTGCATATCCTTTGTGGCTCTTAGAGAATATATTTGAATGAAAGATTTTATGACCGAAATTCACTTTTAATCTTACTAAATGATGTAGCCATATATGCTCTACTTTGTTATCATAAAATAAACCCCCATAATCGTATTTTTGAGATTTACAATATATTGATGTGACTTGCCTCCACCATGAAGTTGAGGTCTGAGTATGGAATTCCATATGGAAACAATGTAACCCATATAGAAGTCCAGTATAAGGACACAGGGGTGTAGAGGATATCAATGGCAGATAACTGGGATTATGGGAAAAAGTAAAAGTCTTCTATCAGTTATCATTTATATCTCCAGCTGGAATGCTGTTGGCTGAAGCCAGTAGAAGGTGCTGAGAGTACAGATGATCAGACAATGAATAATCTGTTGTATGTTGTCCTACCCAGCGACTGGTGGCCATCACAGGAAAGAATTTCTGGATCGGATTAACCCAATATAACACCCATGAAGCAGTGTGGGCAGGAAGGTGGGCAGACGGCACTACAGAGTAAGTAGCACTCATCATTTCGTAAATATCCTCCAAATATTTTTTGGTTTTCAAAATAGAACAAAGAAATAAAACATCAGAACAACTCCCCGCTGTTGATAATGAGAAGATCTTACTTGGTTTATGCACGCATTTAATTGACATCAACAAACCAGCTTAGGTGATCCAGGATTTGGCTTGGATCAGGGGAATCATCTTGATTCTGGTTTCTATGACCTGCTTCTGGTGTTCCTGGATAGCGTAGCCACCCTGTCATCAGAGGTGTGTAGTAAATTTAGTTCTCTTGGGTAGTAGTTTGCCTAGGGGAAATTTGTTGTCTTTTCACTTTGCTTTTTCCCTAGGTTAAGGTTGCTGCTGTTCCCTGTTCCTCCCACTGGGTGTCAATGGCACCCAGGACAGTAGTCATTGGGGCAGTGACAATCTTGGGCTCATGAACATTTATGTCCCCTCCTGCAACCACTAGGCGGTTCATGGCTATGGTGCATGCTGGGGGAAGATATAAATGCTTGGGGAGTGGTGATGTGACATTTCTTCCCCCCAGGCTGCAGCCTAGGAAGGTGTTTGCAGTGATTTGGGCTGAGTAGGCCACAAGCCAATTTGGTCATCAAGAAAAAGAAGCAGTCGGCAACTCCATAACATCAAGCATATTTTTTGTAAAGCCTTCACAGTGAGTACAGTCAGCAGCAGACAAATTACGGCGATAAGCCTTGTTCACAGCACACATATATGTTGAAAAGCATGAACATTTATACATAAAAGACTATCACATGACTACTGCTCCTCTCCAACCAACAATGTGTTCAATTGAAATCAGGTGATTGGCTACAAATTGTCAACAGATGTGAAGATGACAAGTGAGAAGCAAAGAGTCTAGCTATAATACAACACATGAAATACAAAACATACAAAGACTGAGAAAATACATATATAATAAAATATATAATATATAATTGCATTTTTTACTTCTTGAGGTGGTGCCTGTATTGATACAGTAGAAGACACATTTATTTCATCACCATCAGCACGGTGCTGGGATGTGACTTATTCACTTACGTTTATGGGCTTTCAGTTGTTAAACTCTTGAAAAAAAAAATTGGTTTAAATATATGTATATGAAGATTTGTAGGCAATTTGAATGTTGACATTGTATGTACATTAACAGAGTGGTGTGGCACCTTACTTTCTCAATCATTCACTTCAGTAATAATAATAATAATAATAATAAGAAGAATATTATTATTATTATTATTATTATTATTATTATTATTATCTTATAATAATAATATTAACAATAATATTGTATTCATAATATTATTATTATTATTATTATTATTATTATTATTAATAATGAAAGAAGAAGAAGAATAAAAAACATCAACAAAAACGATGTTATGATGATGGTGATGATAATGATTATAATGGTAATTAATATTACTATTTTTATTATTATTATTAGAGGATGATGATAATAATAATAATAATAATAATAATAATAATAATAATAATAATAATATTGATGGTATTATTATTGTTGGTGTTATTATTATTATTTATTTGATTTTATCTCCTATCCAGAAATGTTACGGAAGGAACTGGAAGCTGTGCCAAGCTTGGATCAAACTTCACCTGGGAGAACTGTTATATTGCACTAAGCTGGATCTGTGAGAGAGATGCTGTGTGACCGCACTGATATGCCAGAGGGACTTTGAGTGACTACAATCATCTGTGAGAGAAACTCTCAGTGTCTGACCGCACTGATCTGGAGAATGCTGAGTGAATGTTCTGGTCATTATGTGATTATATTGAAGTGTAAATAAAATACAGATTCAGTCATAGTTGTATTTTGCAGTTTCATGTTTTATTTCTATATTTGTTGAGTAATAAAATGTTTGATACCAATATGTGTATACTAATTACTGTAAGATAAAAGGACGAGGTCACTTTTCTCTCAACTGTCACCCTAGAGTAAGAGTGCTTGTAAAAGGGTACACTGGAATGGAGCTCCTCAGAGGAGGGTGGAGATGAGATGAGAGGAGAAGAGAAGGGAAGAGAGAAGTTTAAAAGAAAAGAGGAGTGGAAGGGGGAGTAGTATGTAATTTTCACCCTAAGGGAAATATCATACTCCTAGAACCTTGCCTTTGCCTTGAATGCACCGAGGGTTACAGTGATAATCCTAGCTCGTTGGTCGAGGGGTGCGTCTCGCTTTGGGTTCGAGAGGTCCCGGGTTCAGATCCTGGATGAGCCCAAGCTTTAGCCAATGGTCTTCTTTCCCATTGTCTTATTTTCACAGTCAAGGTGCCTTTATGCTATGCTTGAACTTTTGCAGTGCTCTAGTGTTCAGCTTAGGTTGGGAAACCAGTCAAACTAGGCCAACAACTTTTGGCTCGTTGGGGTATCATTTTTTTTTATTTTTTTTTAAGTCCAACAAGTGCCTTTTGATAGCTAGATCCAAGTACCTCCTATAATGCCATCTGCATATCTTGCTAAAAAAATATTTTTTTAGGGTCAAGGGTAGAGGTCGACCGATATGGGTTTTTCTCTGGCCGATGCCGATATTTAGAAATCGGGGCGGCCAATGGCCGATATATGATGCCGATTTTTGCGGCATATTTTTAGGCCGATTTTTTTTTTTTTTCCTTCTTTTCATAAAATCTAACAGTTTAGTCAAATAATAAAGGAGGGATACAGGAAATTGCTTTAATTAAACATTTATTAAACAACAGAAGTACACAACAATATATCTTAAAAATACACAAAAACAGATGAGGTAATCAAAACTTTTGAAAGAAATCAACGTAATCAACAGCAATAGATAATTGCCATTACTGATGTAAGTTTGTAAACAGTACAAAAGTGCAAATTTTCTTTAGTTTTAGGCTTTTTGCTTCAGTTCCAGTCCTTGATTCTCTTCTTCTTCACCCGCATCCATCACTTAAAACTTCTCTTGGTACTCCCAGTTTAAGAGCTTCAGGTTGAAGTTCAGGAAACACAGTCTCTCTGCATTTTCTCCTGTGAGCCTGCTCCTCTTCTTGTCATAGATGATCCCAATCTCACTGAATAGTCTGTCACTGGGAACAGAAGAGGCAGGTGGACAGAGAAATTTTCTTGCCAGTGGTGCAAGGTGGCACAGGCGGGATGCATTCTGTTCCACCAGTGGCAGACCAGTCCGTCTGTCTATCAGTTGCTCTTGGAGGTACTTTTCCAACTGCTCAGAAATTAAGTGCTCATCACTCTCTTCAGCAGGAGTTTCATGAGCCCCCAAAATGTTTGCATACATTTTTCTCCAGAAGACCAGAGGGACTGGGTTCCTCCTCCTCTTCTACCCTTGTCCTGGTCCATTTTGGTTCTGGTCCTTCATCTCCACTGGTGGCTCTTTTTTGTTGCTTGGACACAATAGCGTGCTCTTCTTGCTGCCAAGTTTTTGCTTTGCTCAGTTTGTCCCCTGCAAATACATGACCCTTGTACTGAGGATCAAGCAGTGTTGCCAGCACCAAACATTTGTTATCTTCCATCTTTGTGAATCGTCTCTCCAAGCTTTGCCACATGGTTTCCCTAAGTGTTTTGATCCCCCTTGTGGTGTGACTCTCTGCCTGAAGCGCCATCTTCAGCACAGCAATGCATGGGATGATGCAGGAGATGGAGGCCTCTGCCTTGCTGATATCCAAAGTCACTTCCTCAATAGGGCCCAGTGTATCTATCAAATTTGAGATGATATCCCATTGTTCTGCTGGAGGTGTGGTAAACTTGCCATGTTCTGCTACATAGAGATTCAGGGCACGCTTCTGTTCCAGCATCCTCTGCAACATATGTAATGTGGAGTTCCAGTGGGTGGGAACATCCTGAATGATGCTGTGTTGGGGGAGGCCAAGATCTTTTTGGATGGCTCCAAGACGCTGCTTTGCAAGTACATGAGTGGCTAAAGTGTGTAGCACAAGTCTTTAATATGGCAATGATGTCCCCCACTACTCGCTGACTGCTGATGCCCTCTTTCACCACAAGCTGTAATGTGTGTGCACTGCAGCTTAAGTCTGGTATATCTGCCAGTCTGAGGCCTTTAATCACGTTAGCACCACTGTCTCGCAGCACAAGCACCACTCTGTCTTGGTTGATGTCCCAATCATTGAGCATGCTAAGGAACATCTCCCTGATATAGTCCCCAGTAGGGATGAGCCGAACACCCCCCTGTTCGGTTCGCATCAGAACATGCGAACAGGAAAAAAGTTTGTTCGAACACGCGAACACCGTTAAAGTCTATGGGACATGAACATGAATAATCAAAAGTGCTAATTTTAAAGGCTAATAAGCAAGTTATTGTCATAAAAAGTGTTTGGGGACCCGGGTCCTGCCCCAGGGGACATGGATCAATGCAAAAAAAAGTTTTAAAAACGGCCGTTTTTTCAGGAGCAGTGATTTTAATAATGCTTAAAGTCAAACAATAAAAGTGTAATATCCCTTTAAATTTCGTAGCTGGGGGGTGTCTATAGTATGCCTGTAAAGGGGCGCATGTTTCCTGTGTTTAGAACAGTCTGACAGCAAAATGACATTTTGAAGGAAAAAACTCATTTAAAACTACCCGCGGCTATTGCATTGCCGACAATACACATAGAAGTTCATTGATAAAAATGGCATGGGAATTGCCCAAAGGGGAACCCCGAACCAAGATTAAAAAAAAAAAAATGACGTGGGAGTACTCCTAAATTCCATACCAGGCCCTTCAGGTATGCTATGGATATTAAGGGGAACCCCGGCCAAAATTTAAAAAAAAAAATGACGTGGGGTTCCCCCTAAATTCCATACCAGACCCTTCAGGTCTGGTATGGATTTTAAGGGGAACCCCGCGCCAAAAAAAAAAAAAAAAACGGCATGGGGTCCCCCCAAAAATCCATACCAGACCCTTATCCGAGCAAGCAACCTGGCAGGCCACAGGAAAAGAGGGGGAGATGAAAGTGCGCCCCCCCCCCCCTCCTGAACCGTACCAGGCCACATGCCCTCAACATTGGGAGGGTGCTTTGGGGTAGCTCCCCAAAACACCGTGTCCCCATGTTGATGAGGACAAGGGCCTCATCCCCATAACCCTGGCCAGTGGTTGTGGGGGTCTGCGGGCGGGGGGCTTATCGGAATCTGAAAGCCCCCTTTAACAAGGGGACCCCCAGATCCCGGCCCCCCCTGTGTGAAATGGTAAGGAGGTACTTACCCCTACCATTTCACTAAAAAAACAGTCAAAAATGTTAAAAATGACAAGAGAAAGTTTTTGACAATTCCTTTATTTAAATACTTCTTTCTTCTTTCTTCCTTCATCTTCTGGTTCTTCTTGTTCTTCTGGCTCTTCTGTTTCTTCCTCCAGCGTTCTCGTCCAGCATCTCCTCCGCGGCGTCTTCTATCTTCTTCTCCTCGGGCCGCTCCGCACCCATGGCATGGGGGGAGGCTCCCGCTCTTCTCTTCTTCTTTTCTTCTCTTCTTCATTTTCTTCTCCGGGCCGCTCCGCATCCCATGCTGGCATGGAGGGAGGCTCCCGCTGTGTGACGGCGCTCCTCATCTGACAGTTCTTAAATAACGGGGGAGGGGCCACCCGGTGACCCCGCCACCCTCTGACGCACGGTGACTTGACGGGACTTCCCTGTGACGTCACGGGGAATGCCACAGGGAAGTCCCGTCATGTCCTGTGCGTCAGAGGGGGGCGGGGTCACCGGGTGGCCCCGCCCCCCGTTATTTAAGAACTGTCAGACGAGGAGCGCCGTCACACAGCGGGAGCCTCCCTCCATGCCAGCATGGATGCGGAGCGGCCCGGAGAAGAAAATGAAGAAGAGAAGAAGAGAAGAAGAGAAGAAAAGAAGAAGAGAAGAGCGGAAGCCTCCCCCCCATGCCATGGGTGCGGAGCGGCTCGAGGAGAAGAATATAGAAGAAGCCGCGGAGGAGATGCTGGATGAGAACGCCGGAGGAAGAACCAGAAGAGCCAGAAGAACCAGAAGAAACAGAAGATGAAGGAAGATAGAAGAAAGAAGAAGCATTTAAATAAAGGAATTGTCAAAAACTGTCTCTTGTCATTTTTAACATTTTTGACAGTTTTTTAGTGAAATGGTAGGGGTAAGTACCCCCTTACCATTTCACACGGGGGGGCGGGATCTGGGGGTGCGGAGCGGCTCGAGGAGTGCGGAGCGGCTCGAGGAGAAGAATATAGAAGAAGCCGCGGAGGAGATGCTGGATGAGAACGCCGGAGGAAGAACCAGAAGAGCCAGAAGAACCAGAAGAAACAGAAGATGAAGGAAGATAGAAGAAAGAAGAAGCATTTAAATAAAGGAATTGTCAAAAACTGTCTCTTGTCATTTTTAACATTTTTGACAGTTTTTTAGTGAAATGGTAGGGGTAAGTACCCCCTTACCATTTCACACGGGGGGGCGGGATCTGGGGGTCCCCTTGTTAAAGGGGGCTGCCAGATTCCGATAAGCCCCCTGCCCGCAGACCCCCACAACCACCGGCCAGGGTTGTCGGGATGAGGCCCTTGTCCTCATCAACATGGGGACAAGGTGTTTTGGGGGGCTACCCCAAAGCACCCTCCCAATGTTGAGGGCATGTGGCCTGGTACGGTTCAGGAGGGGGGGGCGCACTCTCGTCCCCCCCCTCTTTTCCTGTGGCCTGCCAGGTTGCGTGCTCGGATAAGGGTCTGGTATGGATTTTTGGGGGGACCCCACGCCTTTTTTTTTTTTTTTAATTTTGGCCGGGGTTCCCCTTAATATCCATACCAGACCTGAAGGGCCTGGTATGGAATTTAGGAGGACTCCCACGTCATTTTTTTTTTTTTTAATTTTGGGTTCGGGGTTCCCCTTTGGGGAATTCCCATGCCGTTTTTATCAATGAACTTCTATGTGTATTGTCGGCAATGCAATAGCCGCGGGGCAGTTTTAAATGAGTTTTTTCCTTCAAAATGTCATTTTGTTGTCAGACTGTTCTAAACACAGGAAACATGCGCCCCTTTACA